>PVJD01010154.1:0-55946 GCA_004026545.1 Mormoops blainvillei
TAATCTGCCAACGTATGCCTACCTCTGAAAACACAGGTTTTTATATCCTTCAAAGGCTTCCAATTTAGCTGTACTCTAGGAAAATGTAGGCTCTAAAGAAAGCTAAATTATAAATCAATTTATAGTAAAATGTACCATTATCCCCCAATGCGCTGAAACAAGTAGGGCCCCGGGGGTCCAGAAGTGCAAATCATCGTCAAGCCAGGGGACAGGGAACATCGCATTGTATGTCACGGTGCAGAACTTCAGGGAGAGCGACCCCGTCTGTGGTGAATGGCTCATGTGCCACCTTCTGAAGGTAATTTGAAGGGGTTTTCTTGTCAATTTCCCCTATTATATTGGCTACATCTCACCTCTCACCACTCCAGATGCACTGTTTGACTTTTAATTCCCCTTTTCACGGAGATTTTCAGTGTTTTTCTTGCTCTGAGTGTGAAGCAGAGCCCCGTATCAGGGGTTTTGGATGAAACACTGCGCTGGTGTTGGAGAAAGGACAGGTGGCAACCAAATCAAAGGGGAAAAGGGCTTCCCTTTTGTTGTCTTTACCCCCCTCCCATTTTTGGTTTCGTAAACGATATAGATGTTTTGTATGTGACATACACTGATTTATTTCTTGAAAGCAACATCAAGCTTTTTCATTTAACAGTAATGTTTGCTCTCAAAGGCTGGATAGACATTTCTTTTTACCTATTGGGTTTTAGATGTTTAGTGACGTTCTACCAAGATGTAGCTGCAACAACACACACAGGGTCCCTGACTTCTCAGAGCAAGGACATCTTGTCCGTAAAGGGGTAAAGATTAAAAAAAAACAACAAATTGTCACTTTCAATTTTCAGGAACCCACGCAAGGGGATGTCCTTGCATGCTAAAGAGCCCTCAGGGATGGCCTGCAGGGCGGTCAGAGTGTGGCGCGTAACGCGGAAACCCCTTAGAATTTGGGTGGGCGGGGTGGGGGGAAGCGCTCCCTGGAAGGGGGAGGGAGCTCCGCTTCCAGGAGGTGAAAAAAGTATACAGACACCACCGAGGGGCTGAAAGAGTAGAAACGCTCAAGTTCAGAGCGGGTGTGTGGTGGGAATTGGAGAGGAAAGGGACACCGGATGAGGCAGAATGCAGGTCATCGAGAGAAACCACGCAAACCTGTTTGGATTTCATTTCAAAGGAAAATCACTTAAAGGCGGGCGTGGTCCGTGTAGACGTGCATTTGAAAAGATGGCTGTAAGTGCCCAGTGTGGTGGAGCCGAAATGGCTTCTGGTGAGGGCAGCGGGGAGTAGGCCAGGCCGTTGCAGCTGAGAGGCGATGGACACGCCTGTGGATTTGGGTGGTGGCGGTGAGGGTGCCGAGAAAGGAGGTTCGGGAGATCGCGGGGCGGGGGTGGGGCGGGGGGAAGATGTGGTCCCTGCACGTGAGTGAAGTTCAGGAAAGAGGCAAAACAGATGCTCCAGCTTCTTTCTACAGCCCCCGGGTCCCGTGTACTGAATCAAACCTACTGAGGTGCCCGGGGAGTTTCTCGGTTATTGTACACACCCGACAAAAGACGTCTGTGTGGGGAGCAAGTCTCGGTCTTCCAACGAACGGGGACTTGGTTCAAAGTTGCTGCCTCCAGCACGCGCGTCTGGCAAATGAGTTTAACTGAACAATCTGTTTTCAAAAAATGGCCAACAATGAGGCCTGACCCGGAGCTCCTGCAGCGATCAGAACGACCACACGTGAACGCGCTGCGACCGCTGTTTCCCTTTCACGTGCTCGTCGTCCGCGCTAAAGGCAAGCTCCCCGACAACGGAGGGACGCTGTCTGCGGCTCCCCTTTGAATCCCCAACACCGACCAGAGTGCTGCACACAGGAGACTCAGTAAATATTGGTTGAATGCGCAAATGTGACTGTTACCACAGAGATGTTGTATTTTCCCTTTTAAAGCTAATTTGGCACAAAGATGGTAAAGGCCAGAACCCAAGGCTCATTACTCGGCACCTCGCTTCTGGGTGTTGACGGCTACTGCTGTCGGATGGGAAGCCTCAGAACCGCTGCGTTAATGGAAGGGCCCGTCGCGCGCTTCCCGGGGTGGCGCCCTGAGACGGAGCTCACGCCGGGCAGAGGGCGCAGGCCTGGGAACCGGAAGGCTGACAATAATCGACACTAAATACCTGTTGGTGGTCCCAGGGGGTGCGGGCGCTTCCACTGCTTTTTCAGTTAAATTCTCACATGCATATAATGGCATTTTACTTGTCAGGGAATATGGTAGGATTTAATTAAGCACAGGGGACTTTATTCAGTCTCTTGTAATGGAAAATTAAGCGCTTAGGAGAGAGCATTACCATCCCTCATTCAGGCCGCTAGGATGCACTGCCGTTGAAGCATATTTTCTAACTTCTATTTTTGCCGAAACTTTAATTCTGCAGTAGAAATACGCCGAATGGTGCCCCTGTCTCAATGACTTGTGACTTCTCCAGCATGGGAGGGGCTGAGACCTTGCGGGTGATGAGTGCTCATTTGTTTTTTTTTAGTTACTTTAAAATTCATGTGATGTGCACTGTGACATTTTCCCAAAAGGCCAACCCACTGACAAGGTGAGTAGAAACGCATTTGTCATGGTTGCAGTTTTACTTCCTCTCCCCCGTCCACTCCCACTGTCTGGTAGCTGGCTGTGTGCCAAGCGGTTTTTGTGCAGAAGGTAAAGCTGTCACCGACAAATGAGCCTCGCTCCCGTGACGATATTGTCGGCACCGTGATTACCCAAAGTCCCACTCTTGATCTGAGCGGCACAGCGCCTGGATTTTAGATCCTTTGGAACACTGGCCCTCTGATAGGTTTGTTTCCCCCTACATTTCCAGTAAATAGTCCTGATGTTGGTTAGCATCCATTTTCCGAGTCTGTGTGTTCTGATATTTTGATATTCGGGTACTTACCCATGAGATAATACGAGGCATGGCGTTAAAGGCGTTCACAGAGATGATTTGGTTTAATCTGTGCCAATTTCCAAGGAGTGTAAATACTAAGAAAGTGTTAATAAAACTATAACTTAGTGCCACACTCAAAATTATATGCTTCTCTTTTCTTCTGCAAATATATATAATATAGATTATATATAGAGATATATATGTTACCAGATACCTCCTTTCGAATTGGAGTCATTCTTTTTTTAAGGGAAAATATGAAGATTCGCTTATTTATTTTTTTCACGTGGCTTTATGTTTCATGGCATTAGAGCTGTTTGTCTTTATCTGGACACGTTTTCTACACTGTAATTAAGGTTAGTGATTCAGCTGATCAACCGTCTCTCTGCTCAGGAGACTCTCAGTCATGGTCCTGACTAAGTGACACAGACACGAGGTGATGGAGGAAAATGCTCAGTCCTCGGGGACGAAAAGCACGAACGGGTTAGCATCGCCGTGGCTCTGGC
Organism: Mormoops blainvillei; assembly: GCA_004026545.1. Classification (NCBI taxonomy): domain Eukaryota; kingdom Metazoa; phylum Chordata; class Mammalia; order Chiroptera; family Mormoopidae; genus Mormoops; species Mormoops blainvillei. The sequence goes on from PVJD01010154.1 coordinate 3,399, forward strand.
CTCTCTGCTGAGCGAACAGCATCCGTGGGCTGCTAATGACCTAGAAAGAGTTTGTGCACGTGACCGCTATTTTCAGTAGGTTGCAAGGTCAGACCAATGAACTGAAATAGCAGCCATCTCATTAAATAAGAACATTAAATGCTAGCTTTATTGCTGTTTGATACCTGTCTTGGTTGCTGGATATTTTTTGATTAGTTAAAATGAAAATGAATATTAACTAATTAATGCGGTTTATTTGACAGCCACGTTCTTTCCAACTTACCAGTCTAGGGGGGAAAATTAATAAAAAGAGTCTGTGTATATATTGCAGGTCATAGTCCTAAACCCTAAGAGCACCATGGAAACATTATTCCTTGTCTAGTAAGAACTGGGATGAATTTGTGTTTATTTAGATTAACCCTCTTTGTTCCAAATATCATTTTCACTGCTGGAGGAGATTGAGTGTGGGGAATTTTGTGTAGATTAGTGGAAACGAACTAGGGGTTAGAAATCCCCAACTGCAGGAGACAGTATTTCCAGCTAAGTAAACTCAGAGGATACAGGGCAGGGCAAAAGCAGGTTGACAGTTTTGAGTGTGCAAAACACAGAGTTCACTCTCGTTTTATTATTTCTAAATTGCACTGTTATTTTTTGTACAAACAACTGTAAACCTACGTTTGTCCCACTCTGTCAGTGTTAGAGGTGAAGCTCCTCTCTAAAACTGAGTAAATCCCAAGAGTTTCCCAAGTTAGCCCTTCAGAAACGTCACTGGCACACGTGAGGTCGGGTTCATGGTGTTGACTAGGTGCAACCTTTCTGTCGCCTGTCCTTGCTTTAGTGGGGTCTGTTTGTGCTTGACGGCCCATGAGAGAAGCACCGTGTAGTCAGAACGAGCCTGGTCTCAGCCTACAAGCCTGTTCCTCAGGTTTATTGAGAGATGCTAGGGATGGCAGAGCGAATGGATGCGTCTTCCAAGTGTTCTTGGAACTCGTTCTGATTTTATTTTAAAACACATTTGAAATTTTCTTTACTGGAAATTATTTTTCTTAAATTCTTTTCCCCTCTTCCATGTTTATTTCTTAATTCCAGAACGTTTTCTTTATCTTGGGGGGAACACTTTTCTGTGGTCGTTAAGCGGCTGCTCCCCACCCCGTCACGTCGCATCATGTCAACAACTAAAATACTGTCCCCAAATGGGTTTACGACCACTCTTTATTCACTTCCTCACCACTTATTACTCCACAGAATAGTCCCCTGATGGCTTCAATTGAACAATTAGCCCATGGATGCAACGAAGAGTTTGTAAACTCCATGCAGGTTGAGTCAAGAATTGCAGTCCACGGCCCAGGTCCCATGATGCTTACAGAATAGCGCCCATTATCTGCATCTCCTCGTGACTCCTTACATCAATCAGAGCAGCTGTTGGCAGCTCTGCAGGGCAGGGGAGTTGTTTGGGTTGGCTTTAATCATTGCGGTTTTCCCCCAGGGCAGCTCTCTTTTCTATGCTCTCGATCTTTCTCCACAACCAGAAATGCCTCCCCTCTCCCCATGCCAGTCGGCAATGGATCGTCACACCCTGTCTGCCTGTATTAAAACTTATATCCATTAATGTAGCAGATAGAATTGGCTGTTATTTGCCAGACTACTTATTTCAAATGTAACAGGGCCATCTAAAAGTCAGGCAGCTGTTCAGCAAGTACCCCTCCACTCCCAGGTGCACTTAAGCCATGAAGGAACAGCCTACACTTAGAAAGCAGGCCCTGGTTTCCCGCGGATCGGGCGTTTCTGACTATTTGCAAAACGTACGAATGCAGTTTTCATGGGAACTACAGAAACATAACCGAGACACACGTGGCGGCTCTACTCACTCAGCTTCTTCATGCAGTCGCGCAGCCTGGTCTCCAGGCTGAGCACCCGCTGGTGCAGCTCCTCGTAGTCGTAGGCTCCGATCTCCTCCTGGATGCCCGTGAGGACGGTGGACAGGTTCCGGATCTCCTCCTTGAACTGGGTGATGAGCCTGGCGTCGGTTTTGTACTGCTCCAGCACGGGGATCAGGGGCAGCAGCTCGTCCATCTTCTCTTTCAGCTCCTGCGGAAAGCAGTCCAGTGTTCCCGAGAGCCGTTTACACGGCCGTGCGTTTAGTCGGGTACTGAAAGGGGATTATTAAAATGGGTTCAAAAAGCCTTATTGATTTTTGGTTGAAATTAGGTCTTTTGTGAAAATGCAAGTGGCCACATGGTCATTAGTCGTAAGCCCACTTATCTTTTCAACAGAGAAAGCTCTCCTTAAATGGTTACGTGCTCTTCCAGGAAACGCATCCATCTGTGCCATGATTACTGAAGCTTCCTGGGATAGCCATTGTGGGTTTTTGTATCGTCTCACCTCCTGGTAGCTTTTCTTAAAGTTCACCGTGAATTATTTAGTTAGGAAGTAGAAGCACGGTCCACCTTCTAAGTATGAATTATTAGAAATAGATCAGATGTCCTGCGCCTGTTCAGCTACATCTAATCATTCATTTACCGATTATTCATTTTATAGGGGGACTTCCAGGAAATGTGGAATCCTGGAACAGCTTTTCCCTAGTTGAACTTCCCAGTGATGGCCTTCCCCTACCCTGCCCTCCCATTTTGCCCAGGCCTCCCCCACTCTCTTTAGTATCCATCTTAGCAGAGCAACCGTAGGAAGGTAAGTTCAGCAAGCGTGATCAATAATGCACCACTTCTCTCAGCACAGAGAAATGTATGCCGCTATTTACCGCTTTGAATTATCACCCCCACTCCAGCTTCACGTGCCCTAGTGGAGATCATGTAGAGCCCTTTATGTAAGTAAGACAGTGCCGAGGCTTACCCGTGCAGTGCATTAACGCCTTCGGGGACCAAGACGCTCCTAGCTTATGGAACAAAGACAGTTCCAATAACCCAATAGCCCAATTGCATGGCTATTAGAAACTGATACGTTGGTTTTTGTCCAGAGAGCAAGACGTGCATGTTGCTGAGACACTGTCCGACCCTCCTGTAGCATCAAGGGACAGAGACACACCTGAGACGGAGCCACCCCTGCAGCTCCATGTTCATCCTCTAGACGGGCCACCTCCTCCTCTTTTCCTTTCACTGGGTGGTGGGGGCTGGGGGAAGCATTGCCTGCATTTGGCTCGGTTGTGAGTTTACTGCGGATGAGCTCGTTGGTGGAAAGAGCGGCAACTATTGTGACCATTTGAGAATAATCCGTAGGTGCCGTCAGAAGCCACACGGTGCACCAGCTAACTTACGGGGCTGAACATTGCATTTTAAAGTGACATCGAGAAGATGCTTTAGCTATAAATGCATCAAAATCGCAGCAACCCCCATGGCCACCCTGATGGACGGGCCTTTGTTTCTTGTGGGGCAGTTGCTACTTGCTCTGTAAGCTGGGGATTCTTTGGAATTGCCTGTATGTCCAAGCTGAACGGGAAGAGACAGAGTCTGAGTGAATGAGAAAGATTCATGAACATTACAGTCAAAAGGCAGCATCGTAGAGCTCTGCTCATTTTGGGGGCTCATTTGAAATAAACTTATTAATGTGAGCATCTTGTGGCTTCCCTAATGGAAGGCACAAGTGCGTCATCAGGGTTTTAATGAGGAGAGTTAGCTCTGTGGGGACCACTGGCTGCACATCACAGGTAGCAGCTGTTACACTGAAGAGTTTTAGGTTGTACTATGGGTATATTGAAAAGAGAACAATACAGTGTCACAATTTTGGTGGCAGTTTTTTTCCCCCCTGAACTAAAAGAAAAAAAAAAAGGCATTTATATTTTTGGACCTTTTCAAAAATTCCTAATTTGATTATTGGCAGTCAATTTTGCAATGCTGGACAGTTGTCAGAGAGCAATGGAAAGTGCAACCAAGATGCATCTCGAATATTTAAAAAGGTTAAAATAGAATAGCACAGACCTGTGTTTCCTAATCCTTCCTAGAATTTCACTTTCTATTATGCTGCTCTTGTAGCAAAGGGTGTACTTGGCTGTCTTGTCCGACCTGATCTCTTCATGTAAGATTGATAGTCTCAAGTACGGTGACTAGAACAAACTTTTCATCTTAAAGGGTGTAGCAGAAAAAAACCTACTTAGTGTTTTTTAAGTTGAATTTATTGGGGTCACATTGGTTAATAGAATTATATAGGTTTCAGATGTACAGTTCTATAATACGTCATCTGTATATTGTATTGTGGGTTCACCACCCCAAGTAAAGCCTCCTTCCATCACCATTTACCCCTCCTTTACCCTCCTCTACCTCCGCAGCCCCCCTTCCCCTCTGTAGTCTCCATATTGTTGTCTGTATCTCTAAGTTTTCTGTGTTGCCTTTTTTTTTTTTTTTTTGCTTAACCCCTTCACCTTTTTTGATAAGTTGAAAATGGTATACCAGAGGAGGTGTTCCTTCCAGTTTAAAAGTACTCTTCCATGGTAAACTTACTTTTGGAATGATCCGTTTCTTCTCAAAGATAGCACCTCGGCCCTTAGAGCAAAACCTGACTCACAGTCGGAGGACTCAGTGAGTAGATAAATTCAAAAAGCATATACTGATCATCTAATTATTCCTAAATTGTATTCAGAGAGCTGTGGTCTACTTGGAGCGGTGCCGTGGCAGTGACAGGAAAAGGTGTGACCCGGGAGCTGGGCTTGGGGGTTCTGACCCCTGTGAGGTATAGGACCCCGGACAATTGCTCAGCTTCACTGGACATCATTCTCTTCATCTGAGTGATGGGGACAAAAATAGTGCCTAACCGATGGGATGGTGGTAGGATTACATTTGTTAATATATAATATATTTAAAGCGCCCAGAGCTCTGTGTTGAGGAATTCTAATTCTTCAGAAAAACAGTGTTATCATCACTATTGCTGTTTGGATTTTGACAGACAGCTTCACCATCTGCTTGGATTACACAAACTAGGAAAAATAAAAATAATTATGTCACGTGGTGCTACCTGAAAATTGAAGTTTCTCATTGGTCACCTGGCTGTTGCCAGGCAAACTTACAGAACAGGCCCGTTATTCCCTTGTGTGTCTCTCAACCTTGTCTCTTTTTGCCTCTGCGTTTCCTGTCTTCTCCCAGGAGTTCCCACTGAAGCACTTACGTCATCCATCCGGTGTCCCTGGCCCTGCCAGCCCTGGCACACGCAAGCTGTCCCTTGGCGTCACAGAGCTCTGCATCGCCCACCTGAGCTCAGACCACGTGTCTGTGCCCGACACCCTGAGCGGTTCTCCTTCTGTCTTCCTTTCTGGGAATGCTCCGTGGCGGGCTTCCCACTTCCTGCCCTGCTGGTGGCCCCAGTCAGGCTCACACTGGTCCCCCACAGCCTACAGACCCGACCAAGGGAAATTAACACAGAAAACCTTCCCCTTTTCTTGATCTCTTCTGTGATTTAATAGGTTTCGTTGGGGGAGAGGGGCACCAGTCCAAAATGGTGTTCTTGAATTTCACCAAACCTTCCAGCCAGTCCCCTGATCTCCTCTAAACAAACTTAAATGCAATCCCTCTTCCCTTTGTGCTGTTAAGTGATGTTTACACCTCTGTTTCCTATCAGTTTTACCTGCCCGTTTGTTAGCAGTATGGTTTGTCCCTCAGCAGGTCCGACCCTGCCTTACACACAGTAGGTGCTCGATGAATATCAGTTAAAATTAATTCATTTCCTCCTCCGCCTTATGTCCTCGTTGGTTTACCATGCCCCTGTGCATTCTCTACTCTTCCGGCTCACTCATTCTCCGATTTCCAATAATCTTTGAATTTATCGTATCTTCTAGGCTCTGCTTTAATTTGTTCAAATTTCTTAACCTCCTGGCCTTGCGTCTTTCTTCACCGTAAACCTCACGATTCATCACGCTAGCCCTCTTGTCCTTAGGGGTAAAAAATTAAAAGTGGTTCAGTGCAAGCAACCCAGGCCTCCCTGCTCAGGCTCCTGGGCACTGCGGAAGGACACGACAAAACCGGGGAACCTCTGCCACCTCGCCACGTGCTCAGCAGAGACCCCGTTGTTGCCCGTCCCTGGCCAGCGTTCTGCCACCACAGTGGTGCGTGAGAGGCACTTCCGATGCATGGCCGAGAGCTGGAGTCCAGCCCCTGTCCCTGGCTCACAGCAGTGGGTCTCACCTCCTCTCTGGCAGGGAAAGCCAAGGCCGTTACACTTGTAAAACCACAGTGTGTTTTGTAAACGATATGTTCTGTCTTTGTAAGGCAGGCTCTTTCTTTTAAATAGAGGTTTGGACGGTGTTATCACAGTCAGATTTCATCTTAATTTATGACACTAACATAGGTAGTTAATAAAATTCCACGTGGCATGCTTAAAAGCACCATTTCTCCATTTTCAGTGTTTCTAAATGATTGCCAGTAAACCACTTAAAGTCTAAAAAAGACTTTTTTTTTTAATCAACTCATGAAGCAACCCGCTTCCTATGGCTATTAATAATGGTGTTGCCCCTTTTAATTATTTATATTCTCGATATTTCTCATAGGAGCAGGGCGTAAAGTCATTGGGGAAAAAAACCCTTCGATAAATTTAATTATTAATTTTCCATTACATTTCCCCTTGTCCTCAATATTGAAGTGCCTGCAAATCTACCCGGAAACTCCACCCAGCTCTAGGAGGATGAGACTCTTCTTAAGAGTCAGTCCTCTGTGCTTGTCCACCAGCTAATGGCCAGTTTCAGGGGACAAGATGATTGACGTCCCCGGGGAGCCTTTCACCTGCCTTTCACCTGCTCACATGGGCCAGTGCACGGTTATTTCTAACTGTGTGCCCTGCTGGCCGCTTCTCGCACTCCGTGTCTCGTTTGGGTAGACAAGATGGCAGACGCCAAACCTACTTGAAAATGCCTGGTCATTAGCGTCTTCCGGTCATCTTCGATCTGCCGAAACTTGGCCTTCAGCCCTTTCATCTGGGTTTCCATTTTCAGAACGTATTGGAAATCTCTCTGAGTTCTCAAGTTTAAGACTTCAATAGACTGGGACATATTCTGAACCTGTTAAACAAGAACATTGGCTGTAAGTTACTGTATGTGTCCATGTACATGCCATTGCTGCCAAAATGGCAAAAATAACATTGCCGTAGAGAACTTGAGACACCAAGTCTACAATTGTATTTCCACGTGACCTGTTTTTAGGACGATTCTTTATGATTGAACGTTCAAAGAATTCAGCGAGAGAAAATTACACTTAGGCAGGAAATCATAAAATGGACATCCGAGCATTAAAAATGACTGTATATAAATAAGAATTTAATGTGCCAGGAAAATATATTTTGAAACATTGCTTTTTTATTCCAGGCCTTTGGAAGCTCATCAGTGTCCCACTTTGTGAGGTGGTAAAATATGTCGTTTCCATAGGTCCTAACTCCCCCTTCTGCAAGATCTGGGATGTGTGGCAACTGTGAGTTGTCGAAGTCCATGTCTAACAGACCCTAGCACCCATTCATTCTGGGATGGTCACTTCAAGTGGCCGTGGCGGTGCCCCCCGAGGTGAGACTGAATCGACCAGGGCGAGCGGTGGTGGTCTGCAGGTCCTCAGACACCTGCCGAAACACCTCCTACCTCGCGGGGCCTGCCGCCTTGGAGGCCTGAGCATCAGCAGCTGTGCCAGGTGCCCGGTGGGCGGGCAGTGAACACAGGACAAGCGCCTGGCACCGTTCCAGGCCCACTGAGCCTCGGGTCATTTAGCAGTAGGAAGCACATGACCCAGAAAGCGTGTGGAAATGAGGACAGGCCGCTCTAACTGTGGCAGCGAAATCCTGGCCACATAATGAAAGCCTCTAACGGGAGACCTGTTAAAGGGACTGAGGAGAGGAGCACAAATACGCTATTTTAGAGGACAAGCTAGACCTCTGTGCCTTTGACACCCCAAGTATTGTCTCCAGAACAGCGACCCGGGCATCCTCCTGGGAGTGTCCCCGACGCGCAGAATCTTGTCCGAAAATCAGAACCTGCCTTTCACCGAGATCTCTAAGCGAGCCCTTTGTCTATTAAATTTTGAGAAGCGATGCTTAACATAGAGTGATTTCCATGAGAAGAGCAAGTAAGGAAAACAAACGTAAAGCATAATATAACTTGGCTTTTAAGTTGTAAATCCAATTCTCTCTGTCATGCACACTGACGCATTCCCGTGCATAAAAGCAAATGGAACACAGAAGCAAGGCGTCAGGGCGGAAGGGGGGGAAGGGCTAGAGGAATACGTATTAGGTTGTTAACACGAATTTCTGGTGGGGGGTGAGGCGAGGGTTAAGAAGTAACGAACGTCATAGAAGGAGGTCCTGGTAAATGTGACATGTATAAATCCATCTGCAAAGAATTTTTTTGCACAAACAAAAATATTAAATCACGGACACCAAAAATATGGTAGTGGGATTTCAGGCTGATTTTTACTGTTTCATACATTTTTAAGTTATTCCATTTATTTTTCATGAACATGTATATCATATTTATTATATACACAAATAAGTATTATGTACACATAAGTAGGCTGTGTATATAACAAATATGCATTATGCCTTATATCACACATTATATATAAACATGTATATAATGAGTAAAAAGTTATTTTCGTTGCAAATGCTGTGACTTACAAGTAAGGAGGGATGACTTGTTCAGACACAAGTTTTTGCCATAGGTAAAGTCACAGATCTTAGACTAGCCAGCTTTGTGATTCTACATTATCGATAATGTTCCCTGGAACTGGGACTTGCAGAGAAGCTCTCATTTCTCCTGCTGTGGCTGGCTCCAGCTCCTGTCCTCCCCTTTTTAGGGAAGGTCAGCCTTTCCTGCTTCTATTTCTGCCGTCTTGATCCATAGTTCTGCCCTATCTTGTCCGGACCTATGAATAACAGTCTCGCTTACATTAAAACTGATTGTATTATGTGTGTGTGGGATGGGGCCAGAGAAGTGGCCCCCCTCTTATGAACTTCCTGAGGTTAGAAGCTATGTCTTCTTCGTATCTTTTATTTCCAAAGCCTTTCTCAGAACTGGGCACAGAGTAATTGCTTAATAGATATCTACTGGGTAAAATTATCTTAGGTTTCCAATGGCAGTAAATGTGTCATTAGCATTTTAATATCTTAAGGAAAGTTTCCTCCTTCTCTCACTGGTTAGGCTACAGCATTTCCTGACTCCCAAATATGTATTAATTTAGTGTCGTTCCTGCATTCAGAAAGCCTTGTTTAAAAAAAAAAAATCTCTAGTGCGGTGTGAAATCACTGAGATGGCATCAAAAACGTAGTAACTGCCTCTTGGATAAACCTAATGCTTTCCAAATACTTTTCAGCTTCATCGTGGTGAAATGTGAGTGAAGAAAAGACATTTATGTTGAAGAAATGACACATTTGAACTTGGCACTTGTCTGCGAAGTCACCTCCCGCGGCTGAGGCCGATTGCTCTCTAAGAGTCCTGTGTGCCGGGCCCGAGGCCGGACCGTGAGGAAATGTGGGACGGGGGGATGTTCTGCATGAGGGTCAAACAGCCTCCCTTTGACTTTGCCTCTGCCTTACCTTGTCGAGTTCACCTGCAACTTCACGGACGCTGTGAGAAAATGCATGCAGATAATTTCTGCCGAGCCTTGGCCCTGACCATCTCTGTTGCAGAATCAAGAGCTCCTCTGGGGCAACGGCTAGAGGTAGAGGAGTCTAACGGGAAAGGGTTTGGCTCTGGGCTGCCTTTCGCGTTCCTAGGCGGCTGTCCCCAGGGTTTCGTTTCCCACCGGCTACGGAGACCCACTGCGGGGCGGCTCCCTGGGGACGCCGGACCCTGGGTCCCTGTGCTAACCCGTGCAGGAGGACGGCCTGTCTGCTGGGCTACCTGTCTCACCTGCTTGTCTCCGAGGTTCTGTGACTCAGCTTTCCCTGTGTGTCCCTGAGCTTGGACCGTCCCTGCATCACACGGGAAGCTCGTGGTCCCCCTTCGTTGATCAGTTTTTTGAACTCTTTATCCTGGTTCTTTGTGTAAATAAAATGTCCAAGGGCTTTCAAACTTAAATGCAAATTAAGCGAGATTTCACTGTCATTCATAATTAGCATGGAGGCTACTTGGAGAAAGAAGCCCCACAGTTTAATATGTTTGGAGAGCCTGGGGTAAACAAAAATAAACAGAGGGTTCTTCGCTGGAGGGCTTCCCAGAACCTTTACTGCAGGGTCGAAATCTTTAAGAGAGAAGTATCATGTACGGTGTTTCTTAGAATCCTTGCATTGGTGAGGATGCCGCGGGCACCCTAGCGCAATAGCCACAGTTGAGGAAGTATTGGCCTAGGCGGTAACACGGGGCACGTTTAACTGTATAGAGAAGCTACCTAGCTAACGCGCTTTTTTAAGTGAACTAATTTTAGTTCGGGCATACTGAGACCTGCAATATTGTGAAACCAATTGTAGTTTTTCTAGTATGCAGTGATAGCAGTACTATCAAAATTGCTCGGCAGAGTATCACTTAATGAAGCGTGGGTACCGCCAGAGGCATTCTGGGTAACGCTGGCGGGATACTGAGAAAATGCACAACTGACCTGGTCCAGCTCCGCAGTCTACGGGTTGAGTGACACTGGCAGGCTGTTTAGCCTCAGAAAGCACCAGCTTCCTCTTATGGAAACGCAGGAAGGCAACCACTTCCTCTATGAGGATTGCGTGGAGTGGATACAAACGTAAGGGATGGGAACAATTGTTATTACATTGTTCCTCTTCACAGGATTCTCCGATTACATGACTAATGCTTTAGTTCACAGTGCATGTAAAGGGCATGCTCCCTTTTGCCACCTGGCACCTCGGATCCCTGCGAAACTATAGAGGGGACAGCAAGCAAGGGTCGGCTTAGTCTGAGCAAGGAATGCGAGTGTCAGATGTCTTTTCTGTCCCTTCCGGGCCGCTCCAGTAGTTAGTGCGCACAATTTACAAACCCCTCTGTCAGCACAACGTCACCCCGCGGGAGCTGGGGTGCATCTAACTTGTGGTGACCTTGGTTTTGTTAATACTCTTTTTTTTTTGTCATTCAGGTATTGATGAAGTTTCAAAGGTGTGATTTTCTAGAATCTCTTTGAAACTTTCGATACATTGCGTATTGGACGGGGTGGCCCTATACATTTATTTCAATGCTTGTTTTCAGCCCCCCTCCTCAACCGCACTCTTCTGCCTCACTTATTCTTCACTGGTTCCTGGTTTTACTGTAGCTCTGGAATGCATTTTGCTTTGGTCCTACGAGGGACGTTATCTGCTCCATGACCATTGGGCGTTATTACATTTTTTCCAACTGGTTTTTGAAGAAATGTCTGTCTATGGGTGGGTGTGTACATGCAATGCTATACTGAAAAATAGTAGCACAAATAAGTTTACATGTCTAAGAAAGTGTTTCTCACCACGGTTGATGGAGAAAAAAATGTATTTTTGCATAGAAAAGAAGACTAGTACAGAAAAATCAGGAATCTGAGAGGAAACACATTTTAATAGAAAAGCAAAATTGGATTCAAGGAGTAACTATCTTTACCAATATAATTAATTTCCCTAGTAATGAAATAGTATGAAACTATATATTTGAGGTTTTTTTTTTCATAGAAATAAAGAAGATCAAGATTGAAGACAATGCCCCCAAATGAATCATAGTTCATAGGTTATGATTTCTAACAGTTGAGAGGCACATTGACTGGAACCGTTGATTTGAATGAAACCACTTTCACTCTTGTCTGGAGGACAGATATGAAGGAGCGGGGACGATGGGATCTTACCATAAAAAGAGACTTAAGATAGAATCAGTATATGATGATAGCTCTGAGGAGAAGGGGAGGAAAAACAGACTGATCTTTGTATAACAACATGAAAAAAAAGTTTTATAGTATCTACGGCATCAGTGGACTTCTGCCAGTTTCATAGAGGAGCCTGATTTTCACACAGGGCAGTGGCAGGAAGTCCCTGTCCAGCTCAAGACTGTAGAAGCTTGGAGTGTCTGTATTCAGGGCAGATTCGATCCTTTCCTCTTTCTAGCTTCTCCTAGTTTTCTGTAAAAAGTTCCCATCCGATGCCATCCCTGTGTGGATGGTCACGGAAAGGATATGGCACAGTGTGAACTGCGGATCGTGACATCCCCTGAAAGCACATGCTACCTGAGTTCTCTTATTATCCTTGACGGCGTTTAAAATTCTAACATGCTGTCATCCTCCCGCCAGTCTGGCTGCCACCCCAGCTGGCGCACTCAGGGCCCCAGCACAGCGGAAGGCTGAATGAGAGTAAGCGAAAGAACCATGCATTGTTTTGTTTGGTTTTGTTCTCCCCATACTCAACATAAATAACTTTTCATGAGCCGACTTTTTTCTATAAAAGAGAATAAATCAAGGGCATTCTGCATTTGATTGTTAGGGACTCGGCTTAAGGAAATTATACACAGGGAATGCTGTTGAATGGAATTGAAGAGCTTAATGTTCAAAGGCATGACTTAGAGAATGATGATAAATACTTGGAATTATTCATTATCTGTCCTGAGAGCTTGCATAGCGCATGCCATTATTTTAACCTCTTTGCGAGCTTGATAATGGGATCCAAAGTCTGAGCTCAAAGAGGCTGATGTGATTCTGAGAGGTGAGGTTCTATTTCTAGCTGCAGAATAAGACTTCCTGTTTTGTTTTGTTTTTCTTTTCTTAAGGAGACACCAACTGGATATTAAGACACATGACAGACAGCCAGTCTTAAGACAAGGCTGGAAAAAGTAAAATGTCCCATTAAGTAGAATACAGTGCGGCGGGGGAGGGGGGTGGCCCGTTTATTTGAGAATGGCAAACGTCGGGAGAGCCGTGATCCCCACTTCCTGCCTCCCCCCACTTCCTGTGGTGGACAGCGATATGCATATGCCCAGGGGACACCTACCTTTTCGAGCAGTTGGCGGAGCTGCCTGCTCTTGGCATCCCGGGAGCACAGGTTTTGTTCCGGAGCGACCACCGTGCAGATGCACCGCCCGTCGGGGTCCTGTGCTGAGCTGTACACCTGCCATCCTTCCTTGGGGCTGATCTGAGTCTGGGGGAAGCAATGAAGGCGCACAGAACACAGACCCCGTTACAGGATGAAGAGAAGCAGCTCTGCAGCATTTCAAGCGAAGTATCTTCTTGGCAATTAGTTGTAATTACCAAAAGTAATTACCATTCGTTTGGTAATTACTTTTACTGAATTTGTTGGGATGCCACTGGCTGACCAAGGTATACAGGTTTCAGGTGCACAATTCCACCGCACATCATCGGTACACTGTATTGTGTGTCCCCCCCCAAGTCAAGACTCCTTCTGTCACCATTTATCCCTCCTCCGCCTTTGTGCTTCTCTTTTTTAACATTAGAAAGAAAGAAGGTGAACAGTGAACGTGGACAGCATAGCTTCATTCAGTTACACCCTCCGTATTGATGCTCAGAAGAGGCAACTCTCTCTGTCTGCAGGCTCCATGGTATTAAGTATGCATTGATCCCCACCCGCCTCCCCAATGCTTTTGCTGTATTTGGACATAGTAATGCAACTTTGGAAGCACCTTACAACCGCTTAGACTCGTATGACCCATCTTTCTATGGAAGATCTGTTAGCTTGTCTTTCTCATCTGTAAACGGTAATTAGCGATTTATTTTTCTGATTCTTATTTGTGCATGATAGTCTGAAGCAGAGCTTCATCCCGAGGAGTTTCCCATGGATTGAAGGGCTCCTTATTAATATAGCTGGAAAGGTGTCCAACGGGAAGTCAGGCGGCCCACACTGCGAAGGACGCAGAGTCCCAGAGCAGTGGATCTCCCCGTTCCGTGCAGTTACCACCCTGCCTCCCCAGGACCGCGGCACGAAGTCGCATTCTGTCTCTACTGGTCTTCCTCCTATCTGTTGGTAGTTTTGCCTCTGGTACCTTCCTACAGGAAATTTCTCTCCAGCTAGATCTGACTGGATGTGTCCTGGAAGCACACCACCCTGCTTGGCACGTCACTTACTCTAATTTTCCTGCTTTATAAACCTCCAGTTGCCTCCGTATCGGGCCGTGCAGTGCTGTGGCCATACCAATGTGATGCTGAGCATCCAGATAATTGTTTTTAAAGGTCAGTTTCATGGATATAAAAAAAACTATCTAACAGACGTTACCTGGACAGGCCATCCAGTCTGCATCTGCGTTTGTTTTTCCTGTGGAAATAGATGACTGTGCAGGCTGCCTGCTAGCCAGTGTTGGGTCACTTCTGCACCTCGGACCTAGCTTCCCGGAGAGGGTCTCAGGGGCTCACCGGACAGGGAAGTGTTTCTTTTATGATTGGGAGAAGAGGACTAGGGGTTTAGTCTAGAAGAGACGGTGTGCAATGAGTCAGGCTGGAGGGGCTGGGCCACAGCGGGGTGGGAGATGGGAGTGGGAGGTGAATGGCAGCTGGCAGAGTGCCCAGAGTTACAGGGCTGCTTGGTTTGCCTGTAGACTGGCCGGAAGCAAATTCATAAAAGGACCACGCCAGGCTGACTTCTCTCTACACGGACCCTCTCTAGTCTGAGACCCTCTGTCTCTGCGATTCGCAGCAAGACATCACATACCATCAACCAATGCACAAAAAGCAAAAGTTCTTTTTCTTTTCGAGGGCTTTAGCCACAGTCACTAGGCATAGTGGTAGGCATCCCAACAGTAGCCGTGAACAGATATGGAGGAAGTCGTAAGTTATAGACTCAAGTAACTCATGAAGATGCCATGGTCCTTGTCATTGACCACCAGTGAAAAGCAAACGATGCCAAGCCTATCTTTATAGGTTTCTTCCACCAACTCGTTTTTTGGATAGTGCATAGAAGTCTTCTGTGCCTCTGTTTCTGGGGTGTTGGGTTCATTATCATTTCTTTTTCATTCTCCCTCATCCCTTCCTCCTGGGATTTATACCTGAATATCTAGTTAGGATAGAAAGATGTATTCAGAATTATATATTATTAGAGTCAGATTGGATCTTAAAGATTGTTCTTTTTCTATTAAAGGAGAAAAAATGCAAAGACATTATCTATGGAATGGAGAAGGAAACAGCTTAGCAGGGTAGTTTAGATGATATAATTAAAGGTTTAAGCTCGGGAACAGAATGCAATTAATATATCTAGACATAGGTTCCATAGATGCAGCTGGGCTTCTCCTAATATTGGACACGAATCTCAAAAATGTCAGAAAATACTGTTGTCGGTGTCTATGAGGTGGTGTGTGTGTGTGTGTGCGTGTGTGTGTGATGACCAGAGGGAAGGGGGATGGAGAAGGTAGAGGAGGGTCAAGGGGGGATAAGTGGTGATGGAAGGAGACTTGACTTGGGGTGGTGAACACACAGTACAATATATAGATGATGTGTTGTAGAATTGTATACTTGACAACTATATAATTTTATTAACCAATGCCACCCCCATGAATTCAATTAAAAATGCTTATTCCATGTAATAAGTTTTTCTGCTCAATAAAATTAAAAATCTTCCATTTAAAAAAATGCCAGAAAATTACGGCTTGTGACTGGAATAAATTTAGCTTTTGGATAAAAGAGCCAGGGTCACCCGATTATAATATTAAAACACCTTCAACAGCAGTGCAGACAGTGGTTATTACACCTGGCAGCATTAATGCTGGTGCTCCCCTGCCAAGTGTTTGGCTAAATAGTGAGGAGCTTATCGTGACAGGGCAGGGTGTCGGCTGCTGGCCAGGATGAGGATGGAGGGAAAGGTGAATGGGGTTTGAGGTTCATTTCACCTCCTCCTCCCTTAAGTGTCAGCTTCATAAAAGTAAAGACTTCAGCCTTGTCGGTGCTTCCGGTTGTCTTCCCAGGGAGAATCGGTGACAAGAGCCACGACCTTCTCTGCTACAGAGTTAGTTTGAATGATCTCAGCTATGACGAGGTACCCCTCTGGCAAGAAAAAGGCAACTTGAGAGAGAAGACAGCTAACATGGGAGCCGAGTGCCTGGCAGCCCTGCGGGCTTGGATACAGACCTCCATTTCAGGGTTAGCGGTGAACCAAGAAGCTCTTTGAGTGTCTCTAGTGTTGTCCTTGAGGGCACCCATGCTGGTGTTAAAACGAGGATCAACCTAAAACCAGCTTAGACCCCCTAGGGAAGGAAATAGATGGGTTGGGATACCGATGAGGGAAGGCTTGCTTCCATTTCGGCTTGTAAGTGCAAGTGTTCAGGTGTCGGCAAAACTCGTGGGATAATAATAGCCAACGGTTATGGAGCTCCGGCCATGGCTTGGCAGTTCACGTGTGATTACCTCTGAATGTCGCAGTGACCCTGGGGACGAGGGGATGCATTCTGCCCATTTTATGGATGAGGAAACTGGGACTGAGAGACTGTAAGGAACTGCTCCGAGGTCATGGAGTTAATCCACAGAGCTGGGGTAGGTGCTGGCCCAGCCTGATTTCAGACAGGCACAGGGCACCGCCCTGGTTACCTGAGCAGCGCCTATCTGTGTCAGGAGGATAACCCGCCGGCGTTTCCTGAGCAATTGCAAAGCTCTGGACTTGGACCTGGCAGGTGTGTGCGTGCGTGTGTGTGTGTGTGTTTGTGTGTGTGTGTGTGTGTGTAGCTCATCACCATCGGAAACACCGCTAATCACACTGATTACAGATGCAGTCCCTTTGAATCTTTTGCATTAATTAGAAGAACGAAATGCGCTATTTAACACATTTTAATATTACAAAACTCATGAAATATTTAAGAGTACTCTGAATAGTTTGAGAATGAAATGACAATTTTAACAATTGGATTTCAAGTCTGCATTCTTTGCTTGTAATTCAATTGCAAAACCCTGCTTTATAAATATAAAGCTACTTTGCTAGAGTTATCCCAAAACCTCAGGGGCTTTGCACTGGAAAACAGGGATCCCGAAGACTGAGTTCAAAGTAAGAATTAATAAAGTATCTTGCATTTCAGTAGGTTTTTCTATTTAGAAAATTTCTTGTATTAGCCTCATTTCTTCAGAGCCAGCTATCCTTAGAAATAGACTAGAAATAGACAGTATCTTATTTTTACTTAGAGGAAACTGAAATTCAAAAATTTCAGCTATTTTTTCCCAAGCCATCCATTTAATAAAGGTTCCCTATGGGATTTATACCCGTTTTCTCCAACTTGGAGCCCAGAGCCCATTGCATTCATTCTCTGCAGACAAGTGCAGGTAGACAGTCTGTGTCCATTTTTCACTAGTCAAACAATACTGTGCTCTAGAGGAGGCTCCCGCAGGCAGGCGGAGGGCATTTTCCAAACAGTGTGGAGACAGGGGCTGCCAGACACCTGGGGAGCAGTGATGCCCTGCGACACGAGTAGGTGTGTCTGTGGAAGACGTCCCAGCCACTTCTCAGGGTCCAGGTGGAGGGTGTGGCAAAGGGACAGCTCTAGTCCTTTGAAGAGGACAGAATCAGTAGATGGAACATCACCAGGTCTTCTGTTTTGCGGTGAGGCTCTGGGCATTTCATAAAAGGACAGATGGGGGAGCGGAAGAAGGACTTCAGTAACTGAGAGTGGTCGAGGGCTAGGGGAAAGTGAGGCAGGACAAAAAGCCATTTACTAAAACGCCTATTCAGTTTAGAGTGGAGGTGTCCAAGAGGGGGAAACCCCTTATAAATGTTCTGTCTGAAGTGAGGTTCTGCTTCCCGGTGAAATGTAGTTTCCTATGCCAGTGGCTCTCGGTGTGGAGAGGGGAGAGATGCGAGGGTGGGGACCAGAGACACGGACAGGTCACACGGAAAGAAGCTATGCTCTGGAGGCTGTGTTAATAACGATGTCACGATGTCACAGCATAGCTGATGGCTTCCTATTTCCTAGGAGACTAGTTGGAACTGAAATGCAAATGTATATTCTTCACCCAAGAGAACCCAAAGGCTCTAAGAAAAAAACAACTGTAAAAAAACCTCAAAGACATCAAATCGAGGTGGGTTGGTTACCTCTGCTTAGAGTCTGGAAATTGAAATGACTTAGAGTTGGCTCCTGTGTCCTTCCACACAATGACACTTCTCCTGTGTCTGTCCTTGAACTCTGCGTGACAGGACCATCACCAAGGCTTCGTAGCCAGCCCCTGTCATCAGTGGAGAAGCTGGGCTGAACCTGAGCTTCTCTCTGTCACTCCCCACTTTCGGTCCTATTTCTGATTTAAGCATTTAAACAGGAATAAATCCACCTTCTCATCTGCGTTTCAGTTCTTTTTTAAAAAGGCCATAAGCCCGTTCTCTGTGGCTCTCAAGATTTGCCCTTCTCTTCTCTCATCCCTCCCTCCATCCTTAATTTGTTTAGTTGTTCCTTCACGAAATGGACCTTGTCTATGGACTTGGGGAAGAATAGTCCTTACGAAACGGAGAAGTCAGGCACCTTCCCCCAGGGGTTGCAGAGGAGAAGCTCAGAGAAGCGTTGAGAGTTGGCATCAGGCAACCCTACTTGTTCTGCAGCCCTGAAAACGGACTCACCCACTGAAGTAGTTTGTTCAGAAGAGAAGACGGCTAGATATTTGAAAATGTAGCAAATAAATCGCTTCTGCCCACGGGTCCCTTCGAGGTATCATCCCATCTCGGTGGAGTGGGCTTCCTGGGGACACTGGGTGTCTGCCCACAGTCCTCTGCTTAGTGACTCTTCTCCAATTTCTGTCTGGTGTACAGTCCACAGAAGTTGTGGGGCATTTCTCAGACGCTCAGGCTCAGGGGCAAGTTACGTGGCACCAGAGAGAAGCTTTGGCGGGCGGCGGGGTGGGGGCGGGCGGAGCTTTTGCGGAGCCGTGACTGAGCTTCTGCGGGTGCCAGCCAGCAGCCCCAAAGGTTGACGGGCCCAGCAGTAGATCAAAAGGGGGAAAAGATAGAAAGAAAACAGGGCCCACGAGGAGGGCCAAGGAGCGTTTCAGGGTTCTAAGAAAAACAAGAGGGGGGCTTAGCTCTTCATAAGTTGCTGGATGTAACTACTTACTAACAAAGATATCCTGGAAATTTAAAAACCTTTTTCAACGTTTGAAACGATCACCCCTGTTTCAGAGACACCCGCCTTAAACAGATTTAATCGCCCTTTAATTATTAATCCCTTATCTGCCTTATTTATTCTTAAAATTTTTTTTCAGATCCTTTAAAACTTGCCTTCTAAAGAAAGACTGTTCATATTAGTGTAAATCTGCACTTTTTGCCATGTGCACACTTCACACAGACTCATGAATCCAGTTTTAAGACCTACCGTGTGTGGTGTGTGTGTGTGTGTGTTATGCAGGCGCCTCCCCTGCGTCTGATCTAGAGTGAGAACACAGGGTAAGAAAGCTGGGATGGGCTGAACCCCATTGCTCGTCCTGCCGGGAAGGGGCTGCCAGCCCCTCAGTGCAGGAGAATGGGAGTCCAGGGTTGCGGGAAGCCACCCGAGCAGGGCAGACAGAAGCCAGTGTGGCGGCAGCGGGGGCTGGCAGGGCAGCTGTGGTCAGGACTGCCACAGGGTGACTGACTCGCTTCCACCCTCGGCCCTGTCCTTCACCAGCTGGGAGAAATCTGTTTAGTCACCTACACATTCTGGGTCTGTCCTCCCACGTGTGGATGAGGCAGTTGGCTTAGATTAGCCACATCTGCACCTCAGCTCTGGGGAGCGCCCCTCCGCTGAGGTGTCTCGCCCGGGGCAAGGGGGGTGATTTGCCTGTGTGTGTGTGTAGGTGGGGCCGAGGGTGGAGGCCCCGTAAATGCCTCCTCCTGTCATTTATTATTTGTGCGACCAATGCCCTATTTTACAGATTGGGTTTCCACCTCAAGTTTTGTGCAACAGATATTATTTATTCAGTCCGCTTATGTAAGATTCCATTTGAAAAAAATAGGGGGCACTGCTGCCGAAAATAGTGTGAAAATTACCGGCTTGAATGGTCCCTAAGAGCCTTTCCAGTGTTAACATTTTATGACCTTAATCTATGAAATACAGATTCATTCATTTTTCACCATGGGAATTCTAGAGCATGAGCAATTATCTTGAATAATTAAGGTAGGGAAATACCATCACAGACACGGTCCTTTGGTGAGGTTTGTCACTCCCGGGAAGCATGCAAAAGAGAAAAGAATGAGCCTCTGCTACTGGCTTCCTCCACCCATTCCAAAAATACCGTAGTGCAAACTTTCCTGCACATTTTGGGGTTTTTTTGTCATCCAGAGGAATATTCGGTTGTGTTAGCACATTTCATAAACCAAAGCAATGCTGTATATTTTTCAGCCAACAGATACCCAACCAGAAAGTAAAGAAAATAAGTTTACTTTAAAAATTACAAGATAGCCAGAAGTCCTAAAGGAATCATGCATGATTTTTGGAAACTTGATGTTTCTCCATCAACAACAATAGGAAATAAACCAAACCAATGTCTCTCTGCGTGCAAAGTATCTATCTCAAAAGCAAGGTGCCAAGTTTGAGAAAGAACTCAGTCCTGGGTCCTGGATTTCTTAGTGTAGAGCCATTTCTCGAAACAGTTCATTCAACAACCAAGTTATTAAAAAATCATCAGGTATCTGAACATGGAGAAAATTTGTCTCAGTAAATATTAAATATTATGAGTTTCTTTGTTTTGTAATTGTTTTTTGATGACATATTCTGCCTTATAGGAAGGATGGAAAGCCTCTTTTCCATCCCTCCTGCCACACGCACAAGCCACGCAGGGGCACGGAGGCTTCTCAAGCGACCAGGATGGCCAGAACCTACAAGGAGGTCAAAGTGCGCCTCCCTCCCACGTCCTCTGCTGACGCCCTAGCCGCTGGGTGAATCTGGGAAATTATGTACTTGATTTGACAGGACTCTACTCAGTTAATTACACATTGATCGATAGATTAACTTTATCAGTAACTGCATACAAACCTTGAAAATAGAGCATTACTTTCCTTTTATTATCTGGCTTTTTCTGATTCACTGGGGTAGTCCCGTGGTAAAAACAGATAAGACACGCAGGTAAAGACCTCCAAGTCCTAATTTTTTTCTGTACATTTTATTTGATAGCAGGGAAACTGTCTTTCTAGGATAGCCTCCTGTTCGAATTTATAAACTTCTATTCAAAAAGCCAGCAATTTTTATTGGAAAGGTTTTAGAGTATTGCTAACTAAATGCTGCTTCAAACTCTCAGAAAAGGCTTTGTTGTAATTTGGCAAGGGTTAAAAAACTATTCATTGTAGGTGAAGGAAGACTACAGGAATTACACTTGTAATCGGAAACGTCTTTACAAAAAATTAAACAATACAGAGAGATGATTTTTATCAAGCAAGTTATCTATTCGTGGTGTTTCTTAGCTTCTCAGGGTCTCTCTGGAAGGCTTTAAACTGCTGAGTTTTTGTTCATTTAAGTTTGAAAGAGGTTGCTTTCTCCGACTGAATGCACCGCAGAGTCATGGGCATTCAAGTCCAAGGAACAACCTGCTATAGCAGAACTAGATTAGATAGAAGAGCCTGTGTCGGATAAATGGCAGGGATATTCCAGACATTAAAAGAAGAATTAAAATAATTAGAAAGAAAACAGATCTCTCTAAGAATCCTTCCAAACCTCAGGTTAATGGAGTTAAATTGATGCTTAAGAATTTAATGAGTCTAGTATTTCCTTTCACAGGTAATTTCTTGGGAAGTCTATCTATTTTCTGCCGTAACGTTTCAGTGTTCATAAAAAATGCCTAAAGTTACCACCCAGAGAAGCAGAGCCTGGGCCTTTGCCATTTACAAAATCAAGCCCGCTGGGTTTAACGCACCTCTTTCCCGAGATGCCCAGACCCACCCGAGTGACTTACTAAGGTGTCTGGCGTCGACAGCCTCGTGGCGTTCAGTCCTACCCAGGAAGGGAGCATTTGGGACATCCAGTTAGAGATCATGGCCAAGGTGCTCAGCACAGCGCCCAGCTTCAGCAGTGGCGGGCTCATGGCCGAGGAGCTAATGAGTTTTCACAGTGGCCGATTGAGATCCCCGGGCCGGGCCGGCAGCGGGAGGCGGGACTGCCGCAGCCACATCTACACATGAAAGGAGATCGGCTTTCCAGCTCTACGCGCGGGGAGGAGCCCCCTGAACCTCTGCCCCCACCCTCCTAGGGAGTGCCCTGCCCTGCTTTTGCCCCCTTCCCAGGCACTTTGCTCCAGCATCCGAGGGATATTCTGGGAAGGGCTTGGTTGCTAACGCTCAGAGCCTAGCTCGGAGGGAGGCGGGGCCGCGGGCAGTTATCTCCCACGGAGCGCATTTCCTCCAGGGTTTGCGGGAGTATAATCTGCTCTTTGCCCTTCATTAAAAATGCACCTTCGGATGGAGGCCTCTGCCAGCACTCACATTTCAGACACCGGACTTAATACCTGCACGTGTCTCCAGGCACAGACAGGTCATGGAAACAAAAGTTTGCACAGGACTTCCGAGATGAGAGGAAGAGACTTTTTAAAGCCATGCCCTACCATTAGCTCTGCGGCCTCTAAGAAACTTCGTCAAAGATGCACAGCTGCTGCCTGTGGGGACAGGCTCCTGCAGGTGAACAGACAGGAAAGGCGGCCTCGGAGAAGAGCGGTGGTGGAGACCGCCTGTGTTTCCAGGAGATGCTCGGACACCTGGCAAACGCCCTTAGCTCTGAGCTCTCCTTGTGAGGAAAGGCAGACAGACAGACGGATACCCAATGCCAGAAGTCTGTCTCAGGAGAGAACATGTGACTTATTGAAGGGGCACAGAATTGGAATCAGGGGCTCTGAGGGTCTTGTTCTCGTTCTCTTGCAGTTCATGTGACTGGCCAGTGACATCAAAATTCCTTGGCTTCAAGTGTTTTTGTTTTTGTTTTTTTTCTTTTCTACAATATATGGGGATTGGACTCCCTGTTCTCCAAGGTTCCCTTCAGCTGTAAAATTCAGTGACCTGTTTAATAAAGTGTTTTTGTTGGCAACTGTGTATATTGAATTGGAGCTTTTAGGTAACTTTATTATATTCTTTGCAAATACTGCAGATTTGCCCACGTCCAAATCTTAGATCCAGAACGGAATAAATCAGAGGCCATTATCTTGAATAGCAGATATGGTTTAAAATAAAAATATAGAGGTGAGACAGAAAGGGAAGTATGGCTGAATGAAAATTAAACCAAAAGGAAACTGTTATAGAAAGAAAAAATACTGTTTTGATTCCTTAGGAGAATTCTGAAATTGTTTGTAACTGGAATTTTCAGCCACAGATATATATTTTTCTTAAACAGTTTAGGCAGGAGAAATAAAAAAAATGGCTGTCATAAAATTGAAAGAGATGCATATTTATAGAGGCGTGTGTCCCCTCTAGTCTCAAAAACAGTCTTAAACTGGGGTGAATACTGGGTTAAACTGGGGGAGATACTCCTCAAATCTTCCTTGCATCTATTACCTAGGAACAAGGCTATTTTTCCCCCTTTAAATTACCTCCAAAGGATTTCAGTTGACTCTTATCTTTTAACCACGTGTCCAGAAAATCAAAGGTTACTTATTTTTGTCTTTCAATAATCCTATCTCATGAGAAACCAGTAAGGATCAAAGCACACTAGCTTATATACTAAACTTGGCATTAAATAACGGAGTATTCGTAGAAAGGACTGTGAAATTTTACATTAGTATTACAGTGTGGCAATAACAAAAAGCAAAGTGGATTTACAAATCTGATTGTTTAGAAATACACCTGTAACTCTATCTGACTTTAATAAAGGAGAGGAGTGCCCTTTCAGGAGCTTAATTTCCAAAACTGAAAACTAATATACAGGCAATTACTGGAAAATTTAAGATGCAACATGGCAGATGGTAATTATACTTATTAATGGAACTGTCAGTTGACAAAGTAACAGTGTCTTTGGAAGAATATAACATTGACTGTCAGGAGAAACCAGGCTCTGAATTGCAAATCCAAAAGAAAGGGAGAAATAAAAATCCAACATAAATGGAATGCTCCTTGTAATTTCCCAGAGATGCAAATAACCACAGTAAAGGCTGGAAGGGAACAATAGTGAACGTTTATGATTCAATGATGTTTATGAACAACGAACATAAAAGCCGTAATGTGTTGTTTTTAGAGCAGGTTTAAATGGCACATGTTGAAATAGAAACGCTTTCATTCTAATGATTATTAGTTGTGGGAAATAAACATAACTACCATTTGTAAAGACCTAAATAGTTTGTGGTGCTCTCATCTTCTAGTGAAGTGATTATCACTACAGTTTCCATTTTAGAAGTTCTAGTTTGCAGGTGGGGAGGCGATTTTCCTGTGTAGAAGTAGCAGCCTGTATTCAGGCGGGAAACCCAGTGGTTAGACAAGTTCAACATGGATAGTGTGAACAGCAGTGGAGTCAATGTGAGGAGATGAGGCTGGAAATATTCACAGTGACCAGCTGCCAGGCTCAGGGTCCCCCCAAAGGCATCTGGGTGTTACCTTGTAAGTAATTCAAGAAATTTAAGCAGAGCAGTGAACTCATTAGCATTGTCTGAAATGGTTACATTGGCATTTTCATGATTCAGGTTAGATAGGTAGGGATTGCAGGAGCAACAAAACACATCAGAGACAGGAAGGTCACTTATAGGGACATGTTCTCCTGGCAGAGGTGAGATATGCTAAGGTCCTGGGATGCAGAACTGGAAGTGGAGTGCCAAAGGGTGGCTTCTACAGAGATTTCTGGTAGAATTGGCAGCACCTAGTGATTGAATAAGTGTGAAAAGTCAGAGAGAGGAAGTTACCTGGGGAAATGCTCAGGTTTGGGGTTTGGGTGGGGAATGGTGTTCATCAGGATAAGAAAAAGTGGAAGTATGACTTTAGGGACAATATAGAGTTTATAGCGTCACCCTGGGTGTGAGGTGCTGATAGTGGATGCAGTCCCTGAATGGTAATGTGCACACAGACTGAGTTCAGAGAAAGGTCAATGTCACGAGACCACACCACCGCAGTGACCTAGTAAAAATCACATGACCTACACAGATGACAGAAAGGTTTCATTTAGGGACAGTCTTAAAACTACCTACCAATGATTTTATCTAGACTTTAATTCAAGGTAATCTCTAGATTTAGTTACTATACATAATTACCAATATACTTTTGTTTAAAAACAACAGAAACCACTTACATCATCAGTAAATGGTGAAAACATTAGTAACTCTAGTAATTTCACAGGAAATGTGACCTGACTACCTATTTTCTTTTCATAATCTCAATGTGGATCAATAACTATAAAACCTACAAAGCATGTTATTGCTAATGGAATGCTGAACAATATTAATATATTTATTCATTAGATTTTTTAATGGTAGCCTGTCTTCCTATTATTCAGAGAGTATTTAATGATAAACCTACATAATAACTAAGTGATAAGCAAATAAATAGTGACCCAAAAGACTTATAGGTGTCTTATGTGCTATTGGCATGTTCCGTCCTTGGAATTTTATTTTTCCCCTTGATTTGGAGCATGATGGTTTAATATTGCTTTAATGCTCGGCGCCCTCTCTAGTTTGGGGGCCATTTGTTGGTTGACGTGTATGGGTTTCTGGGAAACTCAGCTTAGGCAAATTGGAAAAAGTTAAATACATAGAAAGACCTTCAAGGTCACATAAAATATGGTCGAGGACCCAAAAGTTTGACCTTAAGCACAGTGAGAGAAGGGCCTGTGATTATTTGTAAAATGATAGAAAACTAAAGGAGGAATAGTCTACATGTACTCCGTTGTAATTTAAAATATTTAAACTTTGTGGGAGGTTTGAGGGAGCGAGAAAGGGGTGCATGACACGAGGTTTCAGAGACCAGCAACGACAAACTTACTGGTGGGGGAGGAGAGAGGAAGAGGGTGGCCGTCGGGTGGCATAATGACAGATGAAGCGTGTGGCTGGTGCAAAGCACAGTTAAACCAAAGTGACCTCTAGAGAAAAGCCGAGTGGGCTCTTGTTAGCAGGTTAAACAGGGTAAGCTGGAAGTGTTGTGTGGAAGGAAGAAGGTGGGAGACAGGGCCTGTGTTGAAATCACTTTGGGGGGCTGTTGGCCCCAGATGGTCGCATGGTCTGTGAATTGCCAGGTAAATGAGCAGCTCCATTTAGGAGTCTCTGTTCTCTCGTTTGTAAAACACAAGATGTGTGCATCTATACGGAAGGGTTCTCAAAAAGACCGAATGAGAGACTGTATCTGAATGTGCCTGTAGCATGTCAGGTGCTCTGTAAGTGGCAGCCGTATTTTTGATAAGAAATGGCATCACTGGGGCAGGGCCCGAAGGTGTAGATCAGCTCGAGGGACATCAGGCCCTGAGAAGGTGGGGTGTTCTGTGTCTTTGCTCAGGGGGTGGAGTTGAGCTTGGGCTGTACGCCGGCTTTCCACCCAGTCGTGGTGGGTGAAGAGAATAATACGATTTTGCTGAGCGACACAAGTCACTCTGGGTTTCTGGAGTGAGTAGTCCAACTCAAAGTAGAGAAAAAGAGCTGATGGCTTTGCTTCTCGCTCACTGAAAGGTCAAAGCAATTGCAAGAGAACTACAGTCCCACTGCCCCCCTGTACCCACACGTTCCTCCTTTCCTCCTCCCCCCACAGGCCGCACCCACTGTCTGTGCCTGGACGGGTTGGTCCCTCCCCTGTGTGCTCTTCCTTTCAGACATCATGCAGGAGAGTGACCCGCAAAGCTTATTAAGACCCAGGTTCCTAGGTTCCCCCTGAAAGTCCGACAGTAGCTCCAGCATTGGTCAGATAGCTTGCCTTTCTGACAGTCTCCCAGCAGATGCTCTGCCAGCGTTTTTAGACCACCCTTTGGCCTAAAGGGTCATCGAGACTGCCCTCGATCAAGTCCACCTCCCTTCCTCAAAGACAGCTCTCTTCATTTTATCCTTTCTTTCCGACAACAAACCTTTCTTTTTTTACCGGGTCATTCCCCGAAGTAGACAAATACTCCCTATGTCTCTCATCTTAAATACAGACAAATACTCAGTACACTCCTGACACCACTTTCTCTCTGTTTGTTCCTCTATTTCTCACTGGTGTTTAGAGCATCCCTTCTGGAAAGAGTTGGCTGTACTCATCATCTTCGTTTTTTCTCTTCCTAATCAAGTTTTTCTCCACACTTCTCTACTCCGCCGATAAATACTACTTTTATCAAGGCTACCAGTAACCCGCATTGCTAAATTTAGCAGCCAATTCTCTGTCCTCGGCTTTCTTGACCTATGAGTTGTCATGGATTCATCAGACTTTTACTTTCTCCCCCTTGAAATATTTTCTTCACTTGGCTTCGAGGATACCACATTCACCTAGTTTTCCTCCGACTTGACTTTCTGACTCATGTTTCTCCGTCTCTTTTGTTGATTTTTTCCTCATCTATATGCTAATGACTCCCAAATTCATTTCTTCCCCTCAGACCTGCTCTATCAGTTCAGGCCTTTGATCCAATTATTTACTTGACACCCCCACTTGGGTGTTTAATAGACATCTTAAATTGAGCACGTTAAAGAAATGAGCTGCTAGTATGCTTTCCCTACATCCAGCAAACAAAACAAAACCTCAGCTAAATAAACGAAAAACATACACATGCAACCATTCCTGTAGTTCTATAGCCTTTCACATTTCAACTCCGTGCTATAACTGGTTAGTCCAAAAGGTTAGCTTTCCACTTTAACTTTTCTTTTTAAAAAAATTTGTACATCTCTTATTGATTCCATCAGTAGATCTTCTAGCTTCTACTTTCAAAATACACTGGGCATTTAACTGTTTTTTTTCCCATCCCCACTGCCACCATGCTGCTCCAAGTCACTGTCATGTCTCATTTGGTTTGTGACAGAAGCCACCAGTTACCGGCCTTGTACCACTTCAGTCAATTCTTCACCCCCAGTCAGAAGGGTCCTGTTCAAACGTAAGTCAGATTATGTTATTTCTATGCTTAAAACCCTTTAATGGATCTCCATCTCACTCATGGGAAGAGTCAAAATATTTAGCATGAACGAGCATGTCGCACGCAGTCTGGCCTCCTCGAATCTCGCTGGTCTCATTTCTCACTGCTCTCCCCTGGAGTCCCTCTGACTCCTCAGAGCTGCAAGGCGCTCTTCCAGCTCAGGCTCTCTGCGTCTGCTCTTCTCTGGCAGAAATCCGGTCTCCTAAGTGTCTCCGCACTTCCTTCTCGTTCGAATTCCAAGATCGCCTCTCAGAAGGTCCGTGCCGCTCACACACGCCATCTCAACTTTCTGCTCTTCTCCTCTGGTTGCTTCTTCGTGCCCCTGCTGCTTTGCTTTTTTTCTCCTTAGAACTTGTTACAAGTTAGCACTCTCTGTGTGCTGTTTATTCATCTTGTTCACTGTTTGTTTCCTCCACCAGCAGTAAAGTTCCACGGAGGCAGGGACTTTGCCTGGCTTGTTCACCGGGGTATTCTCAATATTTGGGCGAGTGCCTCGCACATAGTAGGTTCTCAATAAATATTTATTCGATTAATGACTAAATGAAGTATGTTACTGTTTTGTTCATGACCTGCCCTCAGGTTAAAAGTGAGATCATTCTCAGTGTGAAATTACAGTATAGCCCCTTTATTTTGTTTTGTTTTGCAGGACGAGCCCACGAGCCAGTGTAATATATTGCATTTTGCATATGTGTTTTTGTGCGTGTCCGATGAATGCACACATGACAAGGGGACAGTGTAAAGTAGTGAGACATTATGCTTATGGTTAAAAATGCTTTTTCCTTCCCAATTTCAGAGTTAGAATGCAAGCACTTTTGGTCTATGACTAGAAGCACTGTCTCCCAGTCATCTTCTGTGTTTTCTTGATTGCCTCAAGTCTCTAAAACCTCAGATAAACAGGGAAGCAAGCTTCTCTTCCTCTTGCCTTTGGCTAATGCCGTTTGTCTCTGGTAACAGAGGGGAGGCGGGAGAGACTGACGGCTGTAAGAAGGATGAGCTTAAATAAAACCTATTCGGGAGGACAGAGACCTGAGTGTCCAACCCCCGACTCCCCTTCATTTGGCTCTTGACAATTAATCAGGGACCACGTACAGCTCCTAGAATTCGGTGCTTTGCCATTCTCGCCTTGCGGTTGCAGGGTTATCTTAAAAGTGCCCACTAATGAAAGAATGAGTTTGGAGTGAGAAACATTTGCGAAGTTATTTAGAGGAGGGATTTCTGTCTTCTCATCTCCGCCTTCATCTGAGAAGCCCTGGGGACTCCTCCGTTGGCCGCTGGCTGTTGCTACTTCAAAGGAGGAGAACTGGGTGTTGGAGGAGGAACATGTTTGGGGCACACATGCCTTTTCTTTCCCCCCCCCCCGACACCCCAAAGTGAAGATGTGGGAAAATGTAAATTCAGGATTAGGCCAGAGGAAGGGAGGGGGCGGAGTGCTGGGGCAGAGGGACCCTCAGGGGATAAGGCGAAGGACTTCGATTTTGTATCGGCTTAGTCACTCTGGGTTCTTCCGCTGGGAAATGATGATACGAAACTGCGTTTCCCGTAGAGTCGCTTCCATACCGTGGCGTGTGGCCGCTGAGGGGCTCAGTGCCATCCCTGCAGTCACATGACGCCTGCCCACTGTGCTCTGACACACGGCCAGCGTGCGACCTCCCAGGGCCTTGGGCTCCTGCCTGGAAATTGGGGTTACTAGGAGGGCCTCCTTCCTTGGGCATTTGCGAGGATGGCATAAACTTCTGCCTCCACAGCACTTGTCACGGGGCCGGTCGATAAGGAGCTCCCAGCCCACGGCGGTCATTATCCCAGTGCCGAAGAGGCTCTGCATCTTTCTCCCATCTTCGTGGTGGACAGGATGCAGGCGGAAACTGATAAAGAAGCAAAGACCTCCAAACTCTGGGGCGACTTGTTGACGTAATGGCTTTTCTGTAAGAGTTTTGAAAGTGCAACATATTCTTGATTCCACTGTGGTTTGTTCATAGGGACCGACTGCCGACAGCGTTCTAGGAAGGCAGGTTCTAACGCGCCCGTCCCCCTGAGCCCCGGGAAGCCATCCATCGAAGCCTGTGTCCCCAGCACTGGCCTGAGAGCTTTACTTGTCCGCACTCGTTCAATCCTCGCACAAACCCTAGTATGGTTACTGCTGCCAGTTCCCAGGCGAGGGATGGGGGTGCTGAGAGGCAGAATGAGCTCGTCGAGGTCACATAGCTAATAAATGGCGAGGCCAGTGTTTGAACCCCAACAGTCGCGATCTCAGACTCTCCTCCCGCGTCTGCGTGCACGCACACACACACACACACATGCAATCACAGTGATATTACGGCAAATACTGATTTCAAATGCTGCCTTTTAAAAATAATTGGAATCACTTGGGGGAAGATTGCGGGTTAGTCACTGGCATGCTCTCAGTCAACAAATGCTTCAAGCTGAGCACAAAACAGAAAGGTAACATGTCTTCCGTTGCTGAGTTTATTATCTTTGGTTGTGACAGCGCAAAGCTGTCACCCGGGAGACACTGAGTCTCAGGTTCCTGCTTCATTTTCATTGGAATCTACGTTCAGATTTTTCTAATTCACCCCCCTCACCAGGGCAGACCGCAGTGTTCAATTATTGCCAAAAGCTTTTCTGAAAGAAATTGTTTAGGAAGAGAAATCGCAAAGCGGTTGGAAAATTGCTGGGGGATCTGAAAGAAGGCCGTTTCAGAGGCAGCGTGAAAGAATACAATTGGATCTTCAAATGGGCAATTTTCTGAAAACTTGTTGCAAGTTGTTTCATCGGGTTTATCTCCCTCCTGCAATGGGGAATGTATGTTTAGCAGGAATGAAAAACCTGGTGGTAGTAAATAACCCCGAACGCCAAAGGGCGAAAGCAGGTGACACCTGTAGTAGCCTGCCCTGTAACAAAGGCACCTGGGGCGCAGCAAGTCTGCAGAGGTCAGTGTACACAGCAGTGGCCATTTGTCCGCCTCGTCCGGCCCTGCGATGTGTTTTGTGATTCAGAAGTTCCGGGCAGGCACATGTCGTTAAACCTAAGGGTGGAAAGGCCTGGATTCGAAGCCAATCAGGCACGCCGTGTCATTGCAAGTGTCATGAGAATTACGTAGTTTTATAAAAGGAAGTCAGAAAAACAGACCAGGCTGGGTCCTGAAAGCCATCACCACATAGATGAAGCTGCAGCAGTGTATTGTCGCCTCATCTCCTTGTCCTTTGTAGTTCTGTGCAGCTAAGGACGATTAACCTTATGAGAAGAGTTGGAGGAGGACCCGAGTAAGAACATCTGAAAGAGGTCCAATGACGCCTAGGATTATGAGCGTGACAGTGGCAAAGCAAAGGAAAACTTTTTGACAAAGGTGGTCTCTTGTTATTGCCATTGAATAGATGATTTCTTTTGTTTAATGCTTGTTTTCTCTCCTTATTTTTCAGCCGAAGTATGTATTCTGTGTTGTTGTTAGGAAAACATAAGCGGGAATGTGTCATTACCCTCTCACTGACTTTTGCAGACGTTGATCTATTAAACATTTATTAAGCTCATTCATTGGGCCGGAAACTGTGGTATACAGAAGAATGCAAAATAACTATGATACAGCTTCATCTTTTGAGTAATTTATCGGTCTTGGAATATAAGAGAATATAAGCAATCATGTAATTTGAGCAAAGAGTTCCATTCTTAGAGGTACAGCGGAGGGGAGAGGAAGGCGGGATTAGTGTCATTAGTTGAAATGATCAGAAGAACTTCATTTGGAAAAGTGCTTGGGCTCATTTTAGAAGTTCAGCTCTTCGTGGTCTTAATTTTTAACCTAATTTTTAACTGTTCAGGGCAATGGAAAGTATACTTGGGCCCTCCCCTCCCCTCCCCTCCCCTCTCATCCCTTCCGCCCCCTTCTCACAGGTTTTGAGGTCGGATAGGCCTGGGGTGGGATCTCATTCTGTCACTTACTCTGTGCCCCTGCACGAGTTCTTCTCCAAACCTTGTTCTACTGATCTTTACGTGAAGGAAGAGAACACCTGCTGCTGGAGCCCATCTGACGGTGACCCCAAGGGCATGCCTACAGTCCAACAAAGTGAGGCACGTTCACTTGTTGCATCAGGAAACTGGCACACCAGGGGGCTCACGGAGCGTCTCACCAGACACAGGAAGAAACAGGGTTAAAACTAGGACTTGGGGGGAGGGAGGAGTTTAGGCAATGGTATTTATACAGAGCAGACTTCTGACAATGCCAAGAAAGAGCAAGGCTGTAATGTAAAAAAGTTAATATCAGGACCGAGTTGAGTCGAGCCTGCATTCTGTTTCCTTGGAAACTGCAACGTGAAGATGAGTGGTGAACGTGACCCTGGAAAACCCTGATTTGAAGTTTTGCACCTGGGTTGAAAATGGAGGCTGCTTCTCAGTGCAGCAGTGACTCAGAAGCTACGAGCTGGAGTACCCTTCCCATGCTTACTGATCTGATTTCAAACAGCCCAGCTTCTGATAATTTATGACTTCAGAGAACAGAATGTCTCACTGTCCTCCGGTAAAGTAACGAAAGCAGCGCTTAGAGGTCGACCCTGTGGGCTTGTCCTCATAATGTCAGACTGGCCCGTGGAGCGCTGAGCACAGTGCCCGCCCTGTAAGCGATCGTTGCCATTGCACTGTCACCAGCAGGTGACAGTCACATTGCTTGCTGTCCTTCCACTAGTAAACCCCCCATAATAAAATCGAGTTCGGTGTTGAGTTGAGTTCAAGTGCCCCATCTGTACTCACTAGAAAGAACAATTTTGAAAACCTACCCAGCCAGCCAAGGGATGGAACCCATTGTCTTGACTTTAGGGGCCCCGTCCTTTGAACAGCGGTCTGGATCCAACGCAGTCACCCGTTGCCTTTGAAAACATAGAATTTCTGCTCCCTGCCTCCCTCCGCCACGCCCCACCAGAAGCGCTATTCAGGTGGCTTGGAGTGGAACATGCATTTTCACTTTTCAAGGCTCCTGATTTTGATGTGCAACCACATTCCAGAAACATGTGTGGAACCAAATGAGTATGAGGAAGCACTATCGCAGCATCCATGTTACTCCCAAGTGGTTGGGAATGAAGGTCTCGGCCTCCCGAGAACATGGCGTGAAGGTCTGCCAGTCCAGGTGCTGCCGCCCCGTAGTGATGTGCATCCCGCCCCATCCCGAAATATGGATTTTGCAGCTTGGATACATCCGGCATCACTAAAGTCAGTGCTGTGCACCTAGAGGTTTTGACATTGGACACTTCTGATCGTGAACGAATCCTTGTGGTTACTGACACTCTGTTTAGTCTCCTCTCTGCCTCTGAGGCACCGGCTGGGAGGTCTACTGTTCTCTGTTACATAACAGCCCTTTCAAACAGCAGGCTCGCTACAGCTGTGTTTTCCAAGAAAAACATGCCCAGCTCATTGGCTGTTCCTCTTACGACATGCTTTCGGCTCCTCCCCTTCCTGGTCACTCTCGTCTGGACACACTCTTGTCGGTCATTATCACCCTGTTCGGAATAGAATGGAATTCTCCGAAACACCTAACTTGGTCCAATCAGGTTAGATCAGAAAAAAGACAAAAGGCTGACTCACAAGAATGATGATACTCTTTTTTCCTTTGTAAGGTTATGGGAATTTATCACAATTTAAATGATCCTTTCCGTAAAGAATTATGATCGTAAGTGACATAAAGAGGACATTTTCCATTTTTGGAAGTTGAAATCCTGTATTGACTGAAGTGTTTTCTTATGTATTAGACTCGCGGGGTTTTTTAACTA
The DNA here is from genome assembly GCA_004026545.1 of Mormoops blainvillei. NCBI lineage: Eukaryota > Metazoa > Chordata > Mammalia > Chiroptera > Mormoopidae > Mormoops > Mormoops blainvillei. Next base: position 36,900 of record PVJD01010154.1, read on the forward strand.
TTAGTTTGCTAGCAGTGATTGTTTTGTTAATTCTCTAACCAAACCATACAGGTTGGAATGGTCTAACATCGCCAGTCTTCCCAGCTCCCTTCTTGTTTTTAATGGATAATCTTGGCAAACATGATGTTTTCTTTAGAAAGGGATAGTTTATGTTTTATTTTCTAGGTGACCGGGACTCCCCCAACCAGAAGTGGTGCCAGGACAGAGTGGTTAGAGAGGTTTTCTGGGACCGGGGCCCCCTGAACCTCACCCAGCTTAACGCCAGTCCCTCCTCCAACTCAAACATTTGGGGTCCCTTCAACTTCAGTTTTCATAGGTCCCACTAAGTGTGGAAACTAGTGGCTGAGTAAATGAGACTCCTCTTTTTCAAGAGAGGTGAGCCACCCCATGCCACCACACTCGGAGGCTGGCCTACGAACTGAGTCCCTCATGGTCCCCACATTTCTGCCCCAGGTGTGACCTCCAGCCCATTTCGCTCGGCCTCATCCAACATGATTTGGCTTGATCATCTCTCCTTGGCTGCAGTTTCTTGCCCCGCCCAGGTATCCGTGTCGTGGCCTTCCTGCGCGGTTCCTTGTCTGTTTTATCTTGCCGGCTCCAGTTCCGGACAGTGCGGAGCCGCCCAAGCGGGCCGAGTTTTCTGCAGTGCCTCTGGAAGGAGCAGCCCGGTCCCCGCCTGAAGAGGGCGTTGATTTAGCAGGAAGCCTCTGTCATGGGAGCACATTTTTGATCTTGCGGGCCTTTCAAAGTCACTCTTTACTCTCCCACAAGGCTGTGCCTTTTCAGCATCGTGTGTGCAAAAGCCGTCTGTGTGTTAACACAGCCCCACAGTGGGACTGTCTACCCTGCAGACCTCCAGGCTTTTGGTTCTGCTAGTATAACTTTTTTAATGTTCTGGTAGATTCTCCGAGCATGTGATATTATTCTACATGTGGCAGGATATCAGTGTTGAAGGCAAAGGCGTGTTAATTCTCTCAGCTCAGCAGCAGGTCAGTAGGGCGTGTTCGCTGCCAGTGCACCATGGAACGTCCTGCCCTACAGTCGGCAGCGTTTACCCTCGCGAGTCTCGCAGGCCAAGTCACAACCTGGGCAGGTCCTGGGGGCTGCTGCGCCGTTGGTCCAGGGCTGAGGGTGTGCACGTGGACTCAGGGTTGGCAAGTTCGAGGTCCGGTAGGTCGGAACGCAAAGCTCTGAAACAGTCAGGGCTACCGGCTTCGCTCTTAAAAAGAGAGCGGAGAGTGTATAGTAGAGTCTTTGAGAATTCGCACAACATTTCGAGTTGGCTCAAGGTTTGTTTGGTCAGAATCTTTCTCAAAGAGAAAGTTAGTCCAGTGATTTGCCAAAAGAATAAAAGAGCAATCACATTTCATCAGCTGAAGAAATCTATCAATGTGTAGAGCACTCATTTGTTTATTTAAAATATAGGCAGATGAAACGAAATGTCCCTAATTTCCAGACAATTGTTTCATCGGCCAAATGTATTTAAGGAAACACTATTAATAGGTTTGGTAAATCCAAATGAATAGGATAAAGGTGTTTCTACTTTGAAAATGTAATTGTTCTTTTGGAAGTGGAAGCTTTTCTGTCCTTGTCAATAGAATCATTGCTTTGGATTAAAACGTACTTTTGTGTTGGTCTTAAATTGTATAAAATTTCTTTAACTATATTCTATTTCTGTTTTTACCAAAATTAAATACTTTCAAAATATTGTAATTGGCATGTTGAGTCAATGAATAATAAACATAATACCACATCTCTTTCGCTTACAGTCATTAGTCCCTTAATTTGAATGTTTGGCTTCATAAAAACATAAGTAGTTTGTTAAATGTCGCAGTATATCAGGAATGCAATCTGCAATTTGAAACCTGGGTAATGGTAATTTTTAAAAATAGCTATAAAGGAATGTGGCGAATTAAAGAACATTTAATAGTACTTAATGTAAACTAAGTTAGTTTATGCAAATAAACATTCATTTATTCATATTAATGTTTTTAGACATGCATTCTGCATAAAACATTTTTGCAAGTTAGGTAATCATTAAAATGCAACATGTAATGATCGCTTATCATTTATTTAAATATTTGAAGTTATTTTTATAAATAATAAACATAGCTCAGTACTGGAATATAGCTTCACTAATTTTAACTTGTGTCTGTGTGTGTGTGTGTGTGTGTGTGTGTGTGACTTAAAATATTTATTTGGCTTTGCTATGTGTTGTGGCTTAGAGAAAACAAGCAAGAATGTTACATTTTGGTGATTTTAGAGATGATGGCCATTCTTGAGAATTCAAGCACGTGACCCTGGGCTGACAAGGTCGGTGATGACTTACTGGTCTGTCCCTGCCGTAGTCACGGGGCAGCAGCATTTACAAGTGCTCGCTATCAGCTGGACTGCCGATCATTTACAATGGGTTTTCGTGCTTGGTCCGTGTTGTTAAACCTATGTCTGCGATGGACAGCCGGAAGCCGCGAGAGGTTAAAAACACTGCAAACAGCAAGGTAGCCAAAAAAAAGCCAGACCTCGGATTCCTCCAATCCAGAAATTATAGCTGCTGGTAATTTTATTCTCTGTGATCTTCTACAGAGGAAGCATTTTTGCTGTCAGAGCTTCATCACTAACCTAAAACCGACAGAATGCCATTTCCTTACTGTGCAGGCGGCGATGATCTTAATAGACGTGCAGAGCGCCGCCCACGGGCAGCCCCTGGGCTCGCAAAGGGAGCGCAGGCCAGACTCCGCCCCCCAGACCTGGCGGTTTTCCCATTAGGTGGCGTTCTGCTCTTTGAAGAAGAGGGTGCTTCGGGGTTCTTTATCCCACCGCGTCAGTATACGACTCGGTGACAAGAGCTTGTGCTCCAGAGGCAGCTGGGATTGGCCCTGAATTCCGCCGTGTCACCTAACAACCGAGTACCCGAGGGACACATGCCTCCAGTGCTTTATCTCTATCAGAGGAATAAATACTAGAGCTTAGCTGAAAAACTGTCAGGATTATGTTAAAATAGCAGACCAGCTACAATGCGCACTGCAGTGTATTCAACCGTATTAGCTGTTGCCAGTGTTAACGTTACCCTCTAATATTTGGACAAGTATTCCCAATTAACAGCATGTAGCCAATGAATACTCGTGACATTTGACTTGGTCAGTGACAAACAGTTGCTTCACCTTCCCCACGTAATGCGGATCTCTCTGTATCTCGACATTGAAAGATCTCTGAGGTGTCAGCAGCTAGGGATGTGGTTCATTCCCTTCCAAGTTCTCTATAATTTACCAACACTGCTGTGCCCACCTCTGCCCCGCGCAATCTTCCCAACACAGGACTTGAGCTGCAGTGCCCGGCGGTGACCTCATTTTCCCCAGTGACGTCACTGAGAGTCGCGAGTGAATGTGACGTCACCCATGCTTCCATTAACAACGCACTTGCCCGGTCACGTGTCAGACCAGCCTGGGATTCTCACTTTTTCGTAAAGCATAGGTAGCCCCTGGCTGGCTTTCCGACAGCTTGTTCCAGTTCACCCTCCCACGTCTCCGTTGCAAGGCGTTCCCCGTTACTCAGTTTCTGCTCCCTCTCTGTCCTTAGAAGCCACGTCCTTCTCGAACGCTGGCGGACTTCTTACCCGAAAAGAACCAGCTCAATGATTGTTTCCACTCTAAAGGGGTTCTCAGCCCCTGCCCTGCAACAAGCTCAGGGGGCCCGGGGTTCTCTTTTTCCTCACAGCGGTGTCCAGCGCAGGCGGAGGGAGAAAAGGTCCGAGTTCCCTGGGGAGATTGTTTCTTTGTTCCTTAAGTCTTTAAATGCTGGGGTATTTCCTTCTCCCAAATGCTGAGGGAATGAGCGCAAGCCTCTGTGATAGGAAATGTTTCTCGGATGCTTCTAATAAAGCCCCCACGGCTCTCTTTTTCTGTCGCCCCATCAAGAAACACTGATTTTGACTCTATGCTTCTCATACGGCTTGGTTAGGGCGCAGGCACAGCGCCTGCCTGTTGCTATAGTAAACACCCCACCAAAGTTTTAGTGGGCCTTTTTGCTTTTTTTTTAATCCTAAGAAAGTATAGTGCTGCATACCTTATGGACATTAATAAGTGTGGTTTTATTCTGATGCACGAATACATGTATTTCAGGGTCATATTGCCTGTTTCATTGTCACTTGACTAGATACCTCAAGCAGAATAAAGAAATGAATCTTAACTTTTTTAGATCCAAACAGAGGAAGGAACAGTCTAAGCTTGACACTGCACAGCCGTTTTGTTCCATGAGAAAGCCACAGGCCACCATCTATTGTCACTGTGTGCGGAATTATAAGAAGGTCAGCTTCTGGTGTTCTCCGTCACAGTAAACTGAATAAAAAAATTTGGTTGAAATTTTCTGCAGAAAGATGCACCATTAGCCACAAGAATTGATAGTCTAACAGGCTATCAACAGACACCAACCGTACAAGAGACACCCTATAGTAGCTAAAAAAATGTGATGTGTTTTAGTTCAATAACAAACACTTCTGTAGCTATGCCACTCGGGAATAATAAAAAGAAAGCAAAACAAATGCATATTTATAATCACTCGAAGTTGTATGAAAATGTTAATTGTTTAATACTCCGCTGAAAATAAAATATACATGAATATGCATCATGTTCAAGGTAAATCGAAATAGATGTTGAAAATAGAATTTGCATTAAAACGTAAAAATAGGAAACAAAAGCCAGAGCACATACATCTGAGTAGCACACCAAGAAGAGAGGCGGACACAGGTGTATAACACAATGTGTGAAATGTTGCCACGGAAAGGGGGAGCCACGCCTGTGGGCCCATGGGAGACGGAGCCATTCACCGGGAGGTGAAGGGCTACGGAATGCGTTAGAGGGAGACGATCATTAAGCTGGAGCTTCGGGAGCGGGCGGTTTCCTGGGCGGCGTATCACAGAAGTAAACTCAGAAGCTCAGCGGGAGAACCTGCAGGGTTTGGCGGCGAGCGTGAGCAGTCCAGGTGGAAGCGCCGTGGAGTGGCGAGGGTTAGGGAGGAGGTGGGAGAAGCTGAGAAGAGGTGGGGAGACTCCGTGGGCTCCGGAGAAGGCACGCGCCCCCACCCGCCACCGGCATGCGCTCTCCTTCTCTGCTCAGCGAGCCCTTACAAATATAGTGCCATTGATCTGCTTTCACTGTCGATAGTTTCTGGGTCGTGGTGCTTTGTTTTCATCAGAGACCTCCAGGGGAGTAACGGGGTGGGCGGGAGGACTTGGTGGAGTGACAGGTTAGGTGACCATGGCACGAGGTGAGAAAAAGTTTTTTTTAAAGGCCTGAGAAGAGCTAAGGAGAGATGCTCTACTGCAAGGTAAGCGATGGATGACTTGTTTGGGGAAAACCAAGAGATGGGTGCGTCTCCCGAGGGAGAGCCCTGGTGGCGACAGGTCACGACGGGGCTGAGGCGTGGGCTGAGACACTTGCCCTCACGTGCTGCGCGTGGAGGCTGTGCTGGGGGGAGATCCAAGGGGAAAGGTTTCATAAGTGGAAATAGGAACTGGGGGTTCGGAGATTTGTTGGAGCAGGAGATTCAGATTCGACCACTGTCACTCGTGGCAGTGGATGAGTGCCCGCCAAGAAAGACGAGGGCATCACAGCTCTGAGATGGCATCATTTAGAGATGAGCGAGTAGACGGGCTGAGCCAATGTCAGAAGAAGCAACGTCGGGAACCACTGGAAGAGGCGCAGGAGTGAGGTCGGCTCTGTGTGCCAAGAGGCATGTCATGGCATCAGTAGTGTCATGTGTTGGGGAGAAATGGCGTAGAAAGAGGGTCATCTCCTCAAAAGTGCCTCAGTTGGGTCACCTTCAGTCGTCTCAAGTGTGGAGATGGAGGGGTGGCTGGGGCTTGAGGATGTGAGCCGGCCTGACCCCCGAAGGAGCTCAACGGGGAGCTCAAGCAAAGAGAAATAAGATTCTTTTCACATAAACAGACTGTTGAGTGATTCTGAAACTTGAAGGTTTTCAACGAAGTTCCTTATCCTGCGGTTCATTCAGTTGTGATAAGTACATATCTACTTGAAGTGAGGGCTATACTTTTCCTGAGAGGGGATTTGATGTTTAAAATGGAAATTACAGCTTACTTTTCACCTTTTAAAAATAGTAAGTGTCTGCAAAAGCTATTTATCTTTCTTCCCCGGAAAGATATCACTTGTTCTTGTTTAATCTCATTTTCCTCAGAAGTTAGACTTTCCAAGTTAAATGATGATGGGTGATAATTATTCTTAATGGAGTCTCAACTTGGCATCCACAAGCTGGGGAACATGAAATGGTGTGAAGAAATGTTATCTCTGATTATCCTACTTTAGCAATTACGATGAACATTTTGGTACGATTTAGAATTCAAAAGCCTTACTCTATTATTTTTGCTTTCGTATCAACTCTATTGACAATTGTCTCTAGATTCTTAATGGGGACCTTGTGAAAAATTCTAGAAAGTATAGAAAATGTTCAGAATCCTTTTTTCCCCTCAATTAGTCTTATTATAATGACCACAGTATGTGGGTTACATGGTCATAGGACACTGGAAAGCTCACCACTGAAAAGTCAGGCTTCCGTGAACACTGGAAAAATTCTTAGATTTTTGCAAGCTAAGAGAATTGCCAAAATAAGATTAAGTCTGTCAGAGTGCTAAGCACTCTAAGACAGAATTCTTTTGGTATGAATAATCTTGAAGCAGGGCTGAATGATACAAGTGCACTAAAACAGATCCTAGCCGAAGCAGGGTGTCCAGCGTCCTCTGCGACAGGTGACCAACACCCCCCCCCGCCACCCCCCACCCCCCGCCAGGGGCCCAGCTTCCTGCCAGTGCGAGTTCGGATCTGGGTCTTTGAAGGGGAAACAGAGCCTCAGAAACCCTGTGCTGGCCCAACGTTGCGTCCCTTCTGTTTTACACATGACCGTTTATTTCTTGCGGAGGGAATTGTCTTTGACTGGTAAAGTTCAGGCTTGTGAAATGATAGGCTGATAGAAGTACAAGTTCTTATATTAAAAATAAAAGAAAATGTAAATATTATGACCATAGAAACCATTTGTAGGAATTCTGTCCTCTACCCCACCAAGATATTTTAATGATGAATGGCAAATTGGAACCTTTCCTGGCATTTTATCTGTATGTTCAAAAGGAGTAATTCCTACAGGCTATTGTGCAAGCACACACACACACACACACACACACACACGTGCACAGATGCAACTCACAATAACTTTTCAGCCTGTTATGCTCTAAAAATAAGCATGCGGCAGGCTAGCCCTGTAGGAAACCAGGAGAAGCAGCCCATGGGGTCCCTTGATTTAAAATAATAACAGTGCTAATACCTATTATTTCTTCCTGTGGCTCTCCGAGGCAAGTCTGCTCATTCCGCCCTCAGAGCCACCTGCGAGGTCTGCCCACCCCACGTTAAAGACAGTGTACCAGGGAGCTGTGGCGTCTCCGCGGCCACGGAGAGAATGTGCTGGATCTCGACATTCAATTTCATTCCTCTGATCCCTCATGTATTTTTTTTCTCTAGTGTAAAGGAATAGTTGAGTACAGAGTCTTTGGTACCAAATGTCCTGGATTCAAATTCTGTTCCCACTGTTAACTAGCTTAGTCAAGTTACTAGATCTTTCTCGGTTTTCTCTACTGTGGAATGGAGAGGAAAATGGCACAGAGGGAGTTACTGGTTGAGTTAAATGATGTAATAATTCAGCATTTTAATTTTGCCAGGCCAATTAAAAACCTATAAATATTGACTATTATTATTCCTAGATGATTCACATTTTATTTATTAAAATAAGTTGTCTCCAAATTTATGAAACAGTATCTGGACTTTGAAATGTAATTTGGCTTCTCCAATCTTTAGTTTTTCCTTTCCCCCTCTTACTGACATTGGTTAGTATGTGTGAACTGTCCTGAAAGCTGGGGTGATCATCACGCCATCTACTCCCCTAATTCTCTTAGCTGGAAAACAATTTGGAAGTTTTTTCAATATCCTTTTTGCCAACAACGGTTGTTTTTGAAAATGCCTTCTTTCTCCCTGTGAACCATGTGGTTTTCAAAGACTAATTATGTTTTTTGAACTATTTTCCCTTATCAGACTAACCCAGAATGAAGCCAGGAGAAATTCCAATGAACATTTTTTAATCTAATGCTGTCCCCACCTCTAATGTGCTGTGTTACACTGGATGTGCAGCTAATACTGTCCATGTCTGGGAGGCAAGTTTGGATACATATCTTGATCATTTTTGCGTGCCCTACAGGCAACTGTTGCTGCAATTAACTTTTTTCTTGGCTCTCCACTGTAACATAAAAATTCTAGTAATGATGATAAAACAACAGTGACAGTTATTCACTGAGTGTCTGCCAGATATCAGGGACACTGTATTAGGAATTTTGATGTATACTAAGTATTTGAACTATTGCAGAAATTGTGGCAAGTGTTATTATGGTATTTGACAAACAAGGAATTTGAGGCCCCATAACATTTGACACCTCACCCGGGGTCGCCCAGCACAACAGGCAGCACTTCATCCCCAGTGTTAGTGCCGTTGTCCTGTGTTGTGACGCTGTGTGGGGCAGGAGTGGGAGGAGACAGGGATCCCGTCTTACCTCCCCAGCTGCCTGTGTCATTTCCAGCTGGCCGATTTAACGAAACCGATTTAACTGCTGAGCTGACATCATACCAAAAGTCACTCTAGTCACAGGTGACTCCCCTTGTGACTAACCATTTCTTTAAGTAGAATTATTTCTCACCTCCTAGTCTTGGGCAAAATCCATTTAAAGAAATTAGTTGATGAAACAAAGTACGTAATTAAATTCAGCATTAATGAAGAAAAATGGAATGATCCTGCATATACCAGAATGTTTAAATAAATAATTTCCCCCAGACTGAGAGGAAAAGTACTACGGCAGTTGGTGAACTATCTGAAAAATACCTACTGTGTCAGGGCAGTGACCCTATCCTGTATGACTCTGTAATGGTGGGTACAAACCCACAGAATGCACCACAAACGGTGAACTAGGATGTAAACTATGAGCTTCAGTTAATAGTAATGTATCAATATTGGATCATCAGTTGTAACAAATGTATCACATTGTATCAGTCAGTTCAGGCTGCCGCTGCAAACTACCGTGGCCTGGGCGTATCAGACAGCAGAGCCTACCATCTCGCCGCTCCGGAGGCTGGCGGCAGGAGAGCAGGGCACCGGCATATCTCTGGGCTCCGCTGAGAGCCCTTGCCTGGCTGGCAGGTCACTGCCCTCTTGTTGTGTCCTCACGTGGCGGAGAGGGAGCTCTGGTGTCTCTTCCGCTTCTCATGAGGGCACTGATCCCAGCAGGAGGGCCCCACGCTCATGACCTCATCCGACCCTAATTATCTGCCAAAGACCCCATCTCCAAAGACCATCCCACTGAGGACTAGGGCTTCAGCGTTTGGATCATCCATGTGGTGAGGAGGACACAGTTCAGTCCCCGATGTGTATTCCTGCAGGATGTCAAGAGCAGGGGAAGCTGGGTACGTGTGCGGGACCAGAGACGTATAAGGTACACTGTACTTTCTGCTCACCCTTCCCGTAAATCTAAAGCTGCTCTAAACAATTGTCTATTAATTTAAGAGTTTGAAATGCAGAGTCCAGGACGCAGGAAGACTTAAAGGAACAAAAGTGAGGTGTACACAGGAAGTGGCCCCTTATAATCTCCATACTGCAGTTTAGAAAACAGCATTCTTTGAACTGTTTTTTCTATTGTGAGACCACTTGACCCCCATTCTGAAGCTATAACAAGACCCCCGAAATTCTTTTGCCTGAAAGAGATTTGGAAGGTATCATCAATTCTTATACCCAGCTTCCAGTAATCGAGGAAAAACAGTCCTACCACCTTAGAAATAACAACAAGGAAAAACTTCAACACCATCATTTAAGCGAGTGTCACAGATGGGATTTTAGTTGGTGAGCAAAACAATTTCACTTTGCTTGAAAAACAATTTGCGTGAGAATGAGGACATGCCTGACGTGAATAACTGGTTTCTCCATGCTAAAGAGAATTTATCAGAATTTGCTGCCATGGTCAGCGTCGCTCCCCTAATTTATTTACTGTACTTCAGATTAAAGGATTTCAGGAGGAACACAAGGGGGTTGTAAATACTTAAAAGAGGGTGCCTTAGATCAGCAATTCCTAAGCTCCTCTGTGTTTAAAATTTATTTTTCCCTTACACTTGAAATGAAGATCGGGATTGCTCATAAATATTAATTTCACGAATATCTTTCTGCCGCTCTCCTCCTGCAGCAGAAGCCACCTGCTCTGGCAGCATCAGAGTGCACAGCATATGAGGGAGAATTGGCAAATGCCAGAGGGCCGTGGTGCCAAGTGTTGGATGGGTTCTCCACTCCCGCCTCCACACATCAGCGCCCAAGGCACCCGGGCGGTGCCCACTGAGAGGAACTGCGTCTGCTGGTCCGCTGGCTAAATGGCACGCCCTCTAAAATGCTTTCACCCACAGGCATCCGCTATGGCGCTTCTGTATCCTCTGGGTGAAAGGTGGCTAAAAATTCAAGGTTACCTTCAGCAATTCAGGGCATTAAACAACTCAGGGCAAAGCTCTGTTGCTTTGTTTGTATTTGTTTAAGGATGAAAAGCATAAGCCTGGTCTAAGTAAAAAAGAATTTTAACCTTAAAATTCCACGTTGAGCATTGCCATTGACTTGGTTTGTCAGATTTTAAAAATAGTTTGACCTCCCTTTTTTTTTCGTGATGATCCCACTTTAACTGTGTACATCAGAGTCGTCCAGGAGGCGGCGCGGTTTGTCTGAGGGCTTCAGCGTCCGCTGCACACCTCATTGCATCATGACATTGCTTCTGTATTGCCTTGCGAGGTGCAGCGTTCCCAGTGGGGTGCCCATGGGAGGGGATCCCCGTCACCGGATTCCACATCCTGCTCTCTTCCCCTCTTCGGTGTGTGACTTGGGTTAAGGTGTCAGGTTCTCAACACACCTGCTTCCACGATATCTGAAACAGAGTTGTTGGTGGCTGGATCCTTCATTAAGCCGTTTGGGAGAACAAAGAAGCTCACGCGCGAATGTTCTTGAAGAACGACAGTTTGCAAAGATGAGTTATTAAATATACAGATAATCGAAATCCTTGACGAATGACCGATGGCATGGGCCGCAGTTATTTCGAATTGGTTGATAATTTGGGCCAGTGTGGAGTCGAACCAAAACCTTAAAAATGTTCAGCCTTCCTGTTCATTTGAGATGAACCCAGAAGAACAGCACTGTCAGAGCTCGTTAGGGAAAACCGGGTCCCTCTCTTTCTTCCCACTCTCCTCCTCAGTCCAGTGAGACCTCCTGACACGGGCTGTGGGACCTTAATCTCTATTTCATAAGCTGGAGATCAGTAGATCGAAATACAGACCATGTGTTTTGTTCTGGTTATACACGTTCAGGTTTTATCAACACCGTGATGACATCTTAAAAACTAGGTTTTCAAAGAGCTCTACTTCCAAAAATGGCATTACTAAGTAAAACCAAAAGCATCATCAGAAGTTACCTGTGTCTATTTTAATGTTTGTCAGAAAGTGGTGAATATGAGGGGGAGGAGGGAATGATAAATGTATTCTGGACTTAACAGTTTTCAGGGCAACTGAGAATATCAATCTATTTTTTGATTAAATGCCAAAAATAAATTGTTGTATGCACAGTCCACTAAACCATGAGCTTAGTTTAAGAATTTTAAGGTAAACTAGTTGCTGACTTAGTGCTTAAATATTTGGACTTTAAAGAAATGCACTTTTTTTTTTCAGATTTGATTTATACGGCACCTATTTTATGAAAGTTTAATGTGACTTTATCATTGTTCCAAAGTCTTAGGACTGGTCCGGTTTCTTTCGAGTTTGCTGAATGAGTTTGTCCAGGTAATAATTGTGAAACGAGGTAGAGTGAGCATGATAGGTGACATCATTGTTGATGTGGCTCTGAAGACACGGGGACCCTGTGAGCATGCTCAGGAAGCCCGGTGCCAGGCGCCACAACCAAGCACCAAGGCTTTCATTTCCATGCAAGACCATGTGCTTCAGAAACGGACGTGTCTTGGGAGAGACCCAAAGCTGGATCGCATACCTTAGAAGGAGACAAACTGTAACATTAGCTAGAAGAGAAGCCTGAACGCTATTTTAATGAGAGGGATGATTTGGAGGGTGGTTTGTTGTGTCTGTGTTCATTCACTTCATTTAAGGTTACTGGCTGGTACACAGTGAAGGGACAGCACGCCTGACCGGACCTCCTCCCAGACTGTCCTGCTGTGGAACTCATCAGGGCCAGGGGAAGCGGATATCCAGTGACCACGCTGAGCCCACAAAGCACATGGGTATTTGAATATTAGGGTTAGTTCACTGAACCCTCACACAGAAGGAACCAGAAGCCGACCCATGTGTGTCCTGCGCCAATGAAAATGAGAGTAAGGATGCTGTCTGTAGCATCAAGGCTCCAATGCTGGCTTGAGATTGGCAGTTGCAGGTAGCATTGGGGGTAGAAATAACAGAGGTAAGATTCCAGGTTCACCCTGGGCTCATGCCGGAAGCCATTCGTTACCTGTGAGCTGTCAGCTTTCCTCAAGCAACATATATTCTAAGTCTGTCTTTTGAGTGACAGCAGCAGGATTCTGGGAAGCCAGTCCATGATGGTAGCAGGCAATCTTCCTATACGGAGCTCTAGAAACCAAAGGCGATCAGCATTCCCAAAAACTGATTCGGAATTAGCCTCAGCCCATGTTTGTTTGTGCTCTTGGAATCAGGTATAGTTCCGTCAGCAGGGCGCAGTTATGCAAACCACCAGCTATGATCGTGAAAGTCTTGAGCAATGTCCCCAAGGAGGTCCAGAAGGAGCTGATTTACCCCCAGCCCTGGGGCTCTGACAGAGTCGAAAGAGAGCTATAAGATGTCTTCTTCACAAGGCGTCATGGCGTCTCATTGTCAAAGAGTAATGCGAGTCCATTTGGGTCTGAAACTCAGAATGCATGGCTTAAGATATATCTGTCAATCCCTATGTTTTCCTTTCAGTTTTTAGTTTCATAGTTTTACTTGTGTGCTGCTGACTAAACAGCATCATCTGAGTGGTGACCTTCCAAAGTGATTCTTATTTCTTCCTGTTCTTTATGATAGCTCTATCTGACATAAATAAAAAAGCATTCCTTAAAATAATCTTTCAATTCAATATTTTAGCTGTTTTGCTGTGCCTTAAGTTATTTGATGCTGTGCTCTGTATTATTTCATCTTGTCTTTGTAGACTATTGTTTGATATTTGTTAGATATTTTATATGTCTTTCTTGGATATAATGAGTGGTTTCGCTTTTTGATGCAATACACCGTGTCTAGTTCCAAAATCCTTTTCTCCTATCTTTCATCTTTTCTCCTATCTTTTATCATGGCAGAATATTACTAAATCACATAATGAAAGTGGGTTTATATAGAAGCCTAGATATAGCTATGGATTGATTGAATGCTATTTTTGATAAATATAATTCTGAATAGAAAATAGCCAGATATCTTCTATTGCATATTCAGAAAATTTTAATTTATAGAAGACTGATACAGAGACTAGTTGGTATATGTTATTTTTGGAATTTCTTAAGTAACCATAGAATCAGCAGTAGCATGAATTCATGAGAGGCAAAAATCAAATTTCTCCTCAGTTACATCTCTGTCATAAGGAAAAAATAGTATGTAGTAGATGAAAAAACTTCTTTTTCAGGGATGTCTTTCATTCCCTAAAATTGGGGATTATGAAAAGAGCAGTTGATATGACATTCAGACTTTTCCTGTCAGAAATCCCATGTGGTTTCTGTACCCTTACCTCAACCTTTAACATTGCATCTTGCTTCCCGATGAAAAAAGAGAGCAATTATTAACTATTCCTTCACTGATGTGACTTAGTCACAAACCTTAGGGAAGTGCATGGAGAGTCAGTCATATGAAATATGTATCATATAGATATGTAATTTATTTGATTTTAAGATTCTATTGAGTGTAAGGTGCAACTTTAAGATTAACAGCATTTTTAAGACAATGCAATTAAACAAACATAGATTGTAAATTAATCCAATTTTCAGAAATGTCATAGCCAAAAATGTATGGATGTGAGGCTCAACAAGGATAGCACAGTATTATTTCTACTCTTAATAATGGGGCACGTGTCTATTCCTTTTATGAGTAGGGGGCCTCTGCCCGTTCTGATATGGTTACGTAATCCCACTGTCAGTGTCCATATGCATATTGTATTATATATTGAGAAATGCCAAGCAGACCTTCAGCCCAGCCCCCTTGGGGGCGTCTGTTGTCCGCAACCTCCTAAGCTGGTAGCCACACTGCCTACTGCATGATCTGGCACCACGAGAGCTCTTGCAGGGAACACACGAGGTTCGACACATCCAAGACAACAGAGCAAGTGATCACTGTTGAAATAAATTAATCTTCAAGCAGCAAATATTTTCATTATCCAACTGATGGCATGACTCTTTCAGACCGTATGAAATACAGTGTTAATTGTCATCTAACCAAATATTTGGATAATCTGAGAATTCGATTTGATATAGCAGCCTTTGTTCCTGTAAGTTGGTAGTAAAACACTGGATTTCACAGCAATGGAGCAAATGTAGCTTTCTCATTATTCTGGTTGAACTCATGGCAGAACCCTGCAGATGGTTTTTGGTGGGAGAGTGCATTGCTTGTACCCAGCTCTGAGGGTTTATTTTAAAATATATTTTATTGATTATGCTATTACAGGTGTCTCACTCTTTTCCCCTTTGCCCCCCTCCTCCCAGTTCCCCCCTTCCGCCAACGATCCCTGCCTTTGGTTCATGACCGTGGGTCATGCATGTAAGTTCTTTGGCTTCTCCAATTCCTGTACTATTCTTAACCTCACCCTGTCTATGCTGTACCTACCATTTATGCTTCTTATTCCCTGTACCTTTTCCCCCATTCTCTCCCCATACCCCTCCCAGCTGATAACCCTCTAGATGATCTCCATATCTGTGATTCTCCTGTTTTGGTTGTTTACTTAGTTTTTTTGTTTTTCAGATTCAGTTGTTGATGGTTGTGAGTTTGTTGTTATTTTATGGTTTTAATTTGTAGAAGACTAATACAGAGATTAGTTGGTATATGTTATTTTTGGAATTTCTTAAGTAACCATAGAATCAGCAGTAGCATGAATTTGTATGAGGCAAAAATCAAATGGTTTTATGGTATTCATGGTTTCAATATTCTTTTTCTTCAATGAACCCCTTTAATATTTCATGTGATAATGGCTTGGTGATGATGAACTCCTTTAGTTTTACCATGCCTGGGAAGCAGTTTATCTGCCCTTCCATTCTAAATGGTAGCTTTGCTGGATAGAGTCATCTAGGTTGTAGGTCCTTGATTTTCATCACTTTGAATACCTCTACCCAGTCCCTTTTAGCCTGTGAAGTTTCTTTAGAGAAATCAGCTAACAGTCTTATGGGAACTCCTTCGCAGGTAACTCCCTGCTTTTCTCTTGCTGCTTTTAAGATTCTCTCTTTATCTTTTACCTTTGGCATTTTAATTATCATGTGGCTTGGTGTGTCCCTCTTTGGGTGGGTCCAACTTGTCTGGGACTTTCTGTGTTTCCTGGACTCATATGTCTATATCCTTCACCAAATTAGGGAAGTTTTCTTTCATTATTTTTTCAAGTAAGTTTTCAGTTTCTTGCTCTTCCTCTTCTCCTTCTGGCATTCCTATTTTCAGATGTTGACACTTGGAAATGTCTGAATCTTCTTATACTCTACTCATTTTATTTTTTGAATTCTTGTTTCTTCTTTATGTTCTGGTTGAATGTTTATCTCTTCCTTATGCTCCACATTGTTGATTTGAATCCTAGCTTCCTTACTTTCACTGTTGGTTCTCTGTGGATTTTTCTTTATTTCACTTAGTATAACCTTCATTTCTTCCCTCATGCTTTTGTCATACTCAGTGAGTTCTTTGAGCATCCTGATCACCACTGTTTTGAACTCTGTATCTGATAGATTGGCTACCTCTGTTTTCTTTAGCTCTTTTTCTGGGGTTTTGTTCTGTTCTTTAATCTGGGCCATATTTCTTTGTCTCTTCAATTTGGCAGCCTCCCCCCCTTTTTTTTTCTGTCTATTAGTTGGAGCTGCTTTGACTCCCCGTCCTAGCGCACCTGTTAAGTTATATGGGGTGGAGCCTTAGGTATTTGCAGGGTGGGGCAACCTGCTTCACCGCTTTGTGGCACTGTGTTAGGGGGAGGGGCCGGAGAAGGAAAAATGCCTCTGCCTGGCTTCTGGATGTTTGCTTGACTCTTGCTTCATTTCCAGTCCCTTCACCCACTTCCCATAAGCAACTGGCACCCTCCTAGTTTTTTCCCTGGTGGTGATTCCCAGAGTGGGTGGGTTTGCATACATTCTATGTCCATGCAGGCCATTTAAAAGGACTCTCCTGGGAAACTGGCAGTTTCTTCTACCACCGCAACCCCCACTGGTTTTTACAGCTAGAATTTATGAGGGTTTATCTTCCTGGTGCTGGAACCCTGGGCTGTGTGGTCTGGCCTGGGGCTGGGATCGCTCACTCCTGTGGTACCCCCACCCCCCCGATTTTTATCCACCATACGTAAATGTGGGACCGCCCTTTCAGCCGCTGCCACCACTGCTGCCTCTCCGCACCCCACCGCACCCTCTCCACCCTGGCGCTGTGACTCTGTCCCTCCTGCCTGTCTGAACGTGTGTGGCTTCTTTAAATCCTTGGTTGTCAGACTCCCATACAGTTCGATTGTCTGGGAGTTCTAGGTGTTTTTCTGTTTTGAGGTTAGTTGTCATTCTTCTTGTGGTTGTGCAACGAGGTGAAGCGTGTCTACCTACACCTCCGTGTTGACCGGGAGCCTGCTCTGAGGGTTTAGAAGGACTTAGCTAGAGATTTAAAATTCGCACATAATCTGCTCTGTGATTCAGTAATTTAGCATGCAAAATACACAGTTCCTTCTTCTTGGAGTTACGCAGGGCAATTTAAATGTTTTGCAGAGATTCAAAGAGGAAATTTTTAAATGGCCAATAATTTTGAAAGAAATAATAACACACTGTATCAAGAATTACATATAAGAAGATAGATATAGTATGAATATCATGCTGGTTATTACTAGATGGATATATTAAAATAAAAGCAAGAATAATAAAACATAAGCACCAGAGGAAAAGGACAAAAAGGATCACTGACCACTGTTACCCATTGGAAGCATGGTTGTTTTTCTTAATATTCGGATTGGTTCTTGTATCGTATTCCCATTTTAAATGGATTTGTCTTTTTTCATTTAGATTTACAAGCCCATTCAGTGCCTTTGTGGTGTGATAAATAACAAAGGCCAATCTTTATATGCATTAGATCATCTATATTAATGCCAGTTTCATTTTTGTAAAGCCAAGCATGGTGCTTAGCTATTAAAGACGATAGATGTTACTAGAAAAATTGCTGATGAGTATAGGCAGAGCTGTGAACATTTAATATTCATTACTAGTGTCAAAAAATTTCAGGTTTGTCATGGACATTATTTACTATGAAAAACATGAAAGGCAGTGACATTTTACTATGTATTAGTTAGGACCATAAGAAATTGTCATTTTCGAAAGGCATGAATGTTGAATATAGTCTATTTCATATGGTTTAACCTAATTCTCCTTTCTCCCCGATTCTTAAATTTGTTATTACATGCACTGTGGATAGTAACATTAAACACATGGTGGACAGCACCTTTCTTTTCCTAACGCGCCACTGATTTAATCACACACAGTTTGCAGTTCCTTGTTGCTTCAAGTTTTCTATTTTCTACGTCCCTTCTGGACAAGAATGAGATTCCACCACAAATGAGTCTGCAAGTTATTTTTCCTACCTGAGCTACACAGGTGCCAAGCAAGAGACATGCCAAGCCTGCCCTCCGCCCTGCACCAGGATGCCTGGAGAGGCCCGGGGAGACGAGGAAAGGGTTCGCATTTCCCCCACCTCTTCTAGTGATAGGCTGGCGACGCAAGACCCATAGCAGATACCTGGTCACGTTTATTGTTCTGTTCAAGGGTTTCATCCACAGAGGCCTGTGAACAGCACTAGCTGAACAACAGGCTACGCGGCAAGTTACACGAGTAATCACCCGTCCCCAAATTTCTTTTCCAAAATACAGCCTTGGTAGAAAAAAGTGATCACATTTTTACGCTAGATGATTGAAAAATTTTACTTGGGAAAGTTTGGTTCTCAGTATGTTCACATACCTTTTCTCTTACCTCTCCCACTCCTACCACTTGTATTTATTTTAATGTCTCAGGCTACTGAAAGAAACCCAATAATTTCGCCTACTCCTCTTTTCTTCAATATTTTTAAATTACAGTTGACATACAACATTATATTAGTTTTTGGCGTACGAACATGTGATTAGACCCTTTGTTTGTCTCTATGTTTTGTTTACTGAACGCTGCAATGAACTAAGG
The DNA here is from genome assembly GCA_004026545.1 of Mormoops blainvillei. Lineage (NCBI taxonomy): Eukaryota > Metazoa > Chordata > Mammalia > Chiroptera > Mormoopidae > Mormoops > Mormoops blainvillei. The sequence continues at coordinate 55,378 of PVJD01010154.1, forward strand.
CCGCATATGTGTTTGGGAATAAATGTCTTCGAGCTTTTTGGGTAGATATCCAGAAGAGGGACTGCTGGGTCACATGGCAGGCCTATCCTTAATTTTTTTGAGGAACCGACAGACTGTTTTCCATAGTGGCTGTACCAGTTTACATTCCCACCAGCAGTGAATGAGGGTCCCCTTTTCTCCACCACCTTCCCAACAGAAAAACAGGTGCACAGACCCATGGAACTGAATTAAAAGCTCAGAAATGAAACCATAGGTATATGGACAAATAATTTTTGACAAAGGAGCAAAAAACACACAATGGAGAAAACAAAGCCTCTTCAATAAATGGTACTGGGAGATTGGAATGCTACGTGCCAAAGAATAAAACTCTGGTTTGTCCCCATGTACAAAAATTAATTCAAAATAGATCAAAGGCCTAAATATAAGAGCTGAAACAATAAATCGCACAGAAGAAAACATAGGCACTAAACTTAGAGACCCTGGTTGTAGAGAACATTTTATGAATTTGACCCCAAAGGCAAGGGAAGTGAAGGCAAAAATAAAAGAATGGGATTGTATCAGACTGAAAA
>PVJD01010155.1:0-55971 GCA_004026545.1 Mormoops blainvillei
TTTTTTTTTTACTCTTCCCCTTTCACTCCTTTCTCTGACCTAGGAGGCATCAGTGCAGCCTGAGGTGGTGAGGAGGTGGCAAGCGGGTGTGAGGGCTAAGGAGGTGCAGTCATGCCCAAGGAGTGAGTAGCAGGGCAAGTAGCAGGGGTCAGGCAGTGCTGGGGCCTGAGGAAGTGGCGGTACTCAGACACACAGGACCAAAGGCTACAAAGGTGCCCGGCATGGCCTGGAGATTGGTTACATACAGGTGGATTAAGTACTCACTGCAGAGAAGGGATTTATGCAAAAGGAAAAAGAGAAGGCAAGTGCAGAGAGCAGGACTGAGCTAAGATGGTGTTAGTCCCGTCAGCTAAGGAGCCATGTTTAGAGCACGTGCAGTAAAGCAATAGCTCAGAGTAATAATGCAATGCCCCAACAATGTGCAGTACGACATGGTGGACAACATGTGCATATCTGAAGGGTAACACCACCCTCTGAGAGTATGCACAGTAAAGTGACATAATCAGCGTGCTTATCGAGGTGGCACAAAACAACCTGTGTCAATAAAAAGCTGGTGGAACATTGCATCACACAAAAGTATGACTCATGGACATGGACAACAATGTGGTGATTGTTAGGGAGTATAAAGGGACTAAATGGTGATGGGAAAAAATACAATAAATATTTTTTAAAAAGCAAAAGCCTTCACACAGCTAAGGAAATGAAAAGAAGTGGGGGTAGGTGGGGAGGGGGAAAGTGGTGGTGGGAAAATGGAGACAATTGTACTTGAACAACAATAAAAAAAATCAAAGGACTGCAAGATAATAAACGTGTGTTGTTTCAAGCCAATAAATAAATAAGCAAACAAATAAATAAATAAAAGAAGCTAAGGCACCCGAGAGATGCTCTACTGCTCAGACTGGCGCTGTTCTGACTCTGAAGTTGCCCTAGGCTCTGCCTTGTAAGAAGCTGGCTGACTGGCTGCCTCTTGGATCCAGACCTGAGCTGGACACTTGGAACCTGGGTTTATTATCCCCAAATTCTTTTGTGTGATGTTATTGCTGATTGTTTCTAAGTGATGATTACTGTTATTGGGTTATTATAAATTTGGATTGAATATGCATTAATAAAAGCTAAGCGAATAGTATAGTCACCTGTGCTGACCCACTGTTATACCTTGGTGCCAGTGTTGTGTACAGGATGCTGGCTGTATAGGTGGCCCAGAACCTCAAGTCCATGACAAACGCTGGAGGCTGGCTTATAGGAAAGACTATAATGCTGATAATCATAAGGTGAGAGAATTGCTCATGACAGCCAGAAAGAACCCTGAGGTGTTAGGTTGGAATTGGCAGAAACATCTTTTTCCAGCAGAAGCAGAACAACTGGAGCATTAAAGAGAAGCAAGAGAGGTAATGGAAAGGCAAAATGCACCTTCAAGCCTCTGCCTGCACCGACTCTGCTAAGGAACTAGTTACCAAAGACAAGTCACATGTCTAAGCCCAGGGTCAGAAGGGGAGAGGACTGCACATTTACATGGCACAAAGGTTTGGATGTAAAGAGAGGTCCCATTAACTGGGGCCTTCAAGGCAATTAATCTACCACATCCTCCTTCAAAGGATGGTATGAAATTACAAAGATAGCCCTAGTCTTCTTTAAATGGGCTACCTAAGGAGTGAATGCACGAGCAAATGTTTCTAAAATATGTACACTCTCTATACTTTTTTTTGGTCATCCTATTTCTAATTTATCTAGTTGTTCCCTTTAGGACCTTCACCTCTATTTCTTGATTTATTGACTTTAGACAGCTTCTATTTATTCTTGCTATTAAAATGAAAGAATTAGAGCAATTACCCGTCTTTCAATCATTCCTCTCTTATCTGTAAGTCATTTTTTGTCATTTATGTTATATTTACATTAAGATTCCTAGTACGTGTCAGTTTGTACCCATACAATTCTTTTATACTTCATCAGTTGATTTCTAAAAATTGAAATCACAACAGAATTCACAACATAAAAATTATATACATGTTGTTCACTGTAAAACTAAGAAATGTGTTTAACTCAGAGAAGGAATTTTTACATGTTATTTATACTCTGTGGTAGAGGAATTTTCTCAGCATCTCATTTTAATGGGTTCCTTTTCCAGTGCTTTTAATCTTTTTTCTGTCTTTCTGGGTCATACTTGGGTATGTATTCTATGTCATCCTCTTTCTTGGCTTTTTTCCCCTTCATTTTGTTAAGAGTTCCTTCTTGAGTAATTTCTTTTTCCTTTTTTTTCATAAAGAACGTGTGGGTTGTAAACTTTCTAAGTTCTTGCCTGTCACTAAGTACCTTCATTTTTTTCTTGTATTTGATTGATGTATATTTTTCTTTGGCATCAAGTTTTCATTTAGATTCTTTTGTCCTTGAAAAAGTTGAGGAGAGCACTGCATTATTCTCTGCCCTCTAAGCTGTTGAATATGTAGAATTATCTCTAAAATTGTGCAATTTCACCTGCATGTGGGTGTTTTTTATTTGTTCTGCATGTATTTGCTTGGCCTTTCAATCTAATAGATTTTGTGCTTCTCTTCAATGTGCAGAAATTATTTCTGCTTGTTTCTTTGTACTGGCTCCTACAGTGTCGTTATTTCTACCTGATTGGTATTTATTAGATGATCATTGACTATTAAACATTTTGTCCACAATCTAAAATATGAACTCTATTACATGCTATTCAATATGCACATGCATATTACTGTATGTAGTACATGCTGATCTATCCCAACTTATTTTTTAAAATGCTACTTTTATAGCACTTTCTTGATATTGTGACTCACTAAAGTGCTAAACCTGCAGTGTGAAAAACAATGTTTTTAATCATTGGTGCTCTTTTGAACTATTCTTCATATTTCTTAAATATACTTTCATATTTTTAGTTTTTCTTTTCCTATATATGTTATCTTTTTAACTTTATCTTGTGTTAATAAATTAACCTTAATCTGAATCCAATGAAATATTTTGCCAATATTTTTAGTTTTCTTTTATTAATAATATTTTTAATTTCTAAGGACATTTTCTCACTTTCTGAACACTATTTTCAAAACAACATATTCTTGATTTATGGCTACAGTTACCTCTTTTTAAAAATTGAGATATAGTTCACATAATAAAAATGCATCATTTTATTTTTTTATTTTATATAATCATTATTATATTTTCCCATTACCATTTAGTCTCCTTCTACCCCCTCCCCCAGCAATCACCTCACTGTTGTCCCTGTCCATGATCATTTTAAAGTGTACAATTCAGTGTTATTTTTCCCCTGTATATTCACTATGTTGTGCAACCATGACTATTATCTTACTCAAGAACATTTACATTATGCAAAAAAGAAAGCCTGTACCAATTAGCAGTCAGTCCCAATAACCCTTTTTCCTTAGTTCATGGAAATCAATGATCTACTTTCTGTCTCTATGAATTTACTTAATCTAGGCATTTCATACAAAGAGAATTATATAACAGATGGCCTTTGTGTCCAGTTTCTTCCAGTTAACATAATATTTTCAATGCTTATTCATATTGTAGCATTTAATATAATACTTCATTCCTTTTTATAGTGGAATATTTATTACTTCATTACATGAATACAAGGTCTGTCCAGAAGGTATCCAGCCATGTCATGTGAAAAACAGAGACATTTATTGAAGAAGATAAAAGATACAAGAAACATTGTATATAGGACAGTGATGCCTCAGTCCCCTTCAACATAGGCATGTTGAGACCTCACACAGTTCTCCCAATTGCCATCAGCTCCTCCATGGTATTTTCCTGAATCTTGTCAATGATCTGAAATCTCTTCCCTTTCAAAGGTGATTTTAGTTTTGGGAAAAGCCAGAAGTTGCAGTGTGCCACATCTGGGCTGCAGGGGGGCTGAGTCACCTGAGTGATTTGATGTTTCACCAAAAAACTCTGCATGAGTCATGATGCATGAACCAACACATTGTGGTGTTGAAGCTGCCATTCACTAGCTGCCCATAGCTGCAGCCTTCTGAAACGATTCTTCCAAATAATTTCCGTCGAGGAATGTACAAGCTTAAATAAAAATTTGATGCAGACTCATTGTTCTACCCACACAGTCATTGTGAATGCGATGGCCACACAGTACACATGCTCACTCAGTGGCGTCTACTGCCCCCACTGACTAGTACAGTGAAGTTGTCATTGTTCACACATGCCCATTCCAGTCCACTCTCCTTGGCTGCAAGGTTACATCAATGTCACACAAGCTATTCTCATTATATTAACAATGGCTGGACTTTTACCAGACAGACCTCATATACCACATTTTATTTATCCATTCTTTATTGGTGAACATGTGTGTTGTTTCTAATTTTTGACTATTATGGATAAAACTACTATAAACATTTGTGTACAGATTTTTATGTGAGCATGTATTTTCACTTCTCTTGGGTATATATTTAGGAATGGAATGTCTGGGTCATATGGTAGTCCTACGTTTTACTTTTTGATGAACTGCGAAACTATTTTCCACTGTGGTTGTACCATTTTATATTCCCACCAGCAATTCATGAAGAATCCAGTATTTTAACATCCTCTTTGTTTTATGGGTTTTTTGCTTGTTTGAATTCTAGCCATCTTAGTGTGTGTAAAGTGGTGTCTCATTGTGGTTTTGGTTTGCATTTTCTTAATAAGTGGTGATATTGGGCATGTTTTAATGTGCTTAGAATTTGTATATTTTCTTTGGAGAAATGTCTATTTAAATCTTTTGCCCATTTTAAAAATTGGGTTACTTGTCTTTTGGTTATTGAGATGTATGCATTCTTTTTATATTCTGGATAGTAGACACTTATCTAATATGTGCTCTGATATTCTGTGTGTTGACTTTTTACTTTCTTTATAGTGTCCTTTGATGTAAAAAGAGTTTTTAATTTTGATGAAATTCAGTTTATTTTGTCTTTGGTTTTTTGCGCTTTTGGTGTCATACCTAAGAAAATGGTCTAATCCAAGGCGACAAAGATTTGTACCTATTTTCTTCCAAGAGTTTTATGGCTTTGGCTCTTAATTTTATGTCTTTGATTCATTTTAAGTTAATGTGGGTATATGGTGTAAGATGGAAGCTCAAATTCATTCTTTGGCATGTGGAAATCTAATTTTTCTAACTTCCATTTATTGAAAGGACTATTCTTTCCTCCATTCAATTGTCTTGGTACGCTTGTTGAAAATCAATTGACCAAGGATGTACGAGTTTGTTTCTGGACTCTAAATTTTATTTGATTGGTCTACATGTCTATCCTGTGCTAGTACTATGCACTCTTGATTACTGTAGCTTTGTAGTAACTTTTGAAATTGGAAGATCCTCCAAATTTTTTTCTTTTTAAAAAAAATTTATTTTATTTTTTCCCATTACCATTTATCTCCCTTATATTCTCTTTCACCTCCACCCTGCCCCCTGCAATCACAAAATTGTTTTCATAGTCCCTTGAATTTCCATAAGAATTTTAGGATTAGCCTGTCCAGTCACTGTAGCTTCTTGAATTTCTCTGAAGCATGAGACTAATTTAAAATACTGATTTATAACACATTATTCTTTTAACTTAAATCATCTATCTTTCCTCTTTTCACTTACCTTGATTCTTTCTTTTTGTTCTTCATTTTTCTCAATTGTTTGACCTTTTCATAGTAGATGCCTGTGTATATCTATTGAAGTAGTGAGTAAATAAATAACTTAGTAAGACTGGATTACTGGATTTTTTAAATGAACTAGGTCAAAGTTCACTCCTTCCAGATATATTCCTAACTGAATTGCCAGTAGTGACTCTGGTCAATGCACAATTTTCACAACTCATGATTTACCTGTTAATTTTTGGGCATAAATATCATGACTATTATTAGCTATTCAATGCTGCGTGTTCTTTTTGGTAGAGATAGGTCTTCTATGTATCTGTTTCTTTCTGTCTTCCATCTTTGTCTCTGTCCCTCTCTTTCAACTTCCTCCTTCCCCTGTTTCCCATTGCCACAGTGGTGCTCAATAATTTAGACTCATTAACACTGATGCTGACTTTAGCTGAAGAGAAAGAGCAGTCACTAGATACACAACAGCTTAACTACATCTTTAGAATTTCACCTGGGTTTATGTATTCATGTGGTAATCTTTCCCTTGCCATGTGTCTTAGGTAATAGAAAGCTTCATAATATAAGAATCTATGACTGATAAAATAAGTTTTTATAAGAAAACTGTTCTTGAGAGAAACAAGTAAGTAGAAACTATATAATAAAAGTACACTCTAATAAATGTAAAGGGCACTTGTTATTTTTTGTGTGCTTATTTTGGAACAATTTTCCTTGTTCCAAAACAAGGGGGAATCCCATGAGAAGCTTGCCTCCCCCAATGAAATCCATAGGTGGAGTGCAGCTAAAATACAGAAACCCCTTAAACTGGGCCAATGAAACCCCTTAAACTGGGGTCCTAAACACTTTGGATCTTGAGGAACTGAAATGAAGGTGAAGCTATGCCCAGGTATTGGGTAGAGTGCTGTGAAATAATAAGCTTCATGTCCCCGCCGGAGTGAACGTGGGCAGGGGTGATGTTGTTCTGGTAGGATCTTGGCTCCTTCTTACCTCCTTTATTCCTTGTTCTTTTTCTGAACTTGGCTCCACACTATGCCTGATTTTGTGAGCTACCCAATATCCTTTGAATATGTCAGTTTCTAATAAAACCAATATAGTTTGGTTTCTGTGGTTTGCCACAGAAAACCTGCCTGATACCAAAAAAAAAAAAAAGTTATTTCTCTAAGTCAAATTTGTGACATTAAAATTTCTTAAAGTATGAATGATATGTGCTCTTAATTTTCTTTTCTTAAATAATTGTAAAGGTTTTATTTATTTATTTACTTATTTTTCTGTATTTTAATTTATTTTTGTTCAGTAACAGTCGTCCCACCTTTTTCCCCATTGCGTACCCTTACCCCATCCCCTCACACCCACAGTCAGTCCTCTCCATTTGTCCCTGCCCGTGAGTGCTCCATTTCTGTTTCTTTGCTTGCCCCATCCTCTTCTTTCGTCATTTATTCTCCTCTTCCCTCCCCTCTGCCCTCTGATCATTGTCAATTTCTTCTTTATTTCCATATCTCTGGTTCTATTTTGCTCACTTGTTTGTTTTGTTGATTAGTTTCCACTTATAGATGAGATCATATGGTATTTACCTTTCACCACCTGGCTTATTTCACTCGGCATAATGCGTAGTGCTCTCCTGTTCCATCCATGCTGTCACAAAGGGTAGGAGCTCCTTCTTTCTTCCTGCTGTGTAGTATTCCACTGTGTAAATGTACTACAGTTTTTTGATCCATTCATTTACTGATGGGAACTTAGGCTGTTTCCAACACTTGGCTATTGTAAGTAATGCTGCTATGAACATTGGGGTGTATAGGTTCTTTTGAATTGGTGACTCATATTCTTAGGGTATAGTCCTAGCAGTGGGATCTCTGGGTCAAAAGGCAGTTTCGTCTTTAGTTTTTTGAGGAAATTTCATACTGTTTTCCACAATGGCTATATCAGTCTGAATTACCACCAACAATGTACAAGAGTCTCTTTTCTCCACAGCCTCACCAGCACATGTTGTTGGTTAAGTTATTAATGATGGCCATTCTGACCAGTATGAAGTGGTATCTCATTTTGGAAGAATTAACATCATTAAAATGTTCACACTACCCAAAGCAATCTATAGATTCAATGCAATCCCTATCAAAATATCGATGAGAAAGGATCAAGATGGTGGAAGAGTGAAATGAAGTCATATTGACCTCCTCCCGGGACCAATCTGGAATTACAACTAAATTGTGGAGAAATTGCCCAGAGCAAATGACTGAACAGTAGCAAGAGAGAAGCCTTGTAAAGTCAAAGAGACAGAAGAATCAGTTCAGCACAACCTGACTGGTAAGGAGTACATCAGAGATGCGAGAGGGTTGACTGGGCACTCTCAGGCGGCAGTGCCAGAGGGATATTTCAGAAGCCAGTTGGATCCCCCTAGGAATAGCGGGGTGTAAACCATAAGCAGGGATTCCCAGTCTACAGCACCAGACCCCAAAAAGACAGGCGACTGGAGACTGAAAGAGCCTTTTAAAGGGCCAACGCATACATTTTCATCTGCAGCCACTTACTCTGAGCTCCGGCAAAGGCAGGAGGAGAGTGGGCTAGAGATGCTAGAGAAGGGACAGGGGACGGAGGATTTGGGAGAGAACTGAGAAGTAACCACCAGGATCCTGGTGCTGAATTATCTCCCATGTAGCAGCAGCCATCTGCTCAGGCAGACCACTCCCCTGAGCTGCAACCTGAGAGGAAACAATAGCTCTGCCCCCAGGAGGGACTCTGCCCTGGTCCTGTGGTACTTAAGGCTGACTGCTTAATGCAGAGTGGCAACCACAGACAGTAGATATCTGCAAAGGTGGGGGTGGGGGCAGAGTGGACTAGAGACACCCGAGGAGAAGCTGGGGCTGGAGACTTTGGGAGAGAGCTGAGAGAGTAGCTTCTGGGATTCTGGTACTGAATCATCCCCCATAAGGCAGCAGCAATGGAGCTCACACAGACCACTCCCCTCAGAGTAGCAGCTGCCTGAGGGGAAACATTAACCCCAACCCCAGGAGGGATTCCGCCTGGCCCCATGGTATTAAAGCCTGACTGCTGAGCATAGAGTGACTAGATTAACAACAGAAGGAGACAGCCATAGACTGCCTAAGTTCAGACAGGGTCAACATCTGACTTCACTAGAGGTGGATCCAGAAAGAAAAAACAGTGGTAAATAATAGAGGCTACCACACAAAACCCACTGTGGCCTTCTTCATGATTTGCAATATTTTCTTTACTACATACATTTTTAACATTCATTTTTTTGTCCATTCAGTTGGTGCATATTATGTCACTAGATTTTATACTATAGTTTATTTTTCTCCTTTCTTATAATAGTCTTAATCTCTTTGTAGCCTCATTAATACTGGTTCATTTGCTGTTGATAGTGGGATTGCAGGGGGGGAGTTATTTCTGCCATCATGGGTTTGTTTCCTGGGCTTTGTAGTTTTTCTCAGACAGACAAATAATGGGAGGACAAAGAAACAATGCCCAACTGAAAGGAAAAGAAAAATCCCCAGAAACACCAGTTAATGAAATAGAGGCAAGTCAACTATCAGACATTGAGTTCAAAACAATGGTTATAAGGAAGCTCAATGAACTTAGAGAGCTCAGTGAGAATCACCAAAAACTGCAGGGAAACTATGAGGAACTGACTGCAAATTATATCAGCATGAAAAAGGACATAGAAACTATCAACAAGAACCAAGAGGAAATGAAGAATACAATTTCTGAATTGAAGAACACAGTAGAAGGAATCAAAAGCAGGCTAGATGAAACAGAGGATCAAATCAGCGAGCTGGAAGACATGGTAGAAAAAAACTCCCAGAAAGGGCAAGAAAATGAAACAGGGCTCAAAAAGAATGAAGAGGTGTTAAGGAAAATGCAGGGCAACATGAAATGTAGCAATATCCATGTAATAGGAATACCAGAAGGGGAAGAAGAGGAGCAAGGGATAGAAAACCTGTTGGAAAAAGTAATAATGAAAAACTACCCTAATTTGAGGAGAGAAAAAGTCACACAAGTCCAGGAAGCACAGAGGGGCTTATGCAAGAAGAAAATAAGGGGGCCCACTCCAAAACACATTATAATTAAAATGGAAGATATTAAAGACAAAGAGAGAATCATAAAGCCAGCAAGGGAAAAACAGGAAGTAACATACAAGGGTGCCCAGATAAGGCTAGCAGCTGACTTCTCCAAAGAAACACTGCAGGCCAGAAGGAAATGGCAAGAAATATTCAAACTAATGAAACGCAAAGGCCTGCAACCAAGAGTACTCTACCCAGCAAGGCTCTCAATTAATATGGAAACTGAAATAAGGAGTTTCCTAGACAAAAGAAACCTAAAAGAATACACATCTACCAAACCAACATTGAAGGTATGTGAAACGGACTACTTTAAGAAGATGAAGAAAAAGAATGAGAGAGAAATACAAGTACAAAGGGAAAAAATGAATAAGTGCCTATCAATAATAACTTTAAATATAAAGGGATTAAATGCTCCAATTAAAGGCATAGAGTAGCTGAATGGATAAGAAATGTGACCCGTACTTATGCTGCCTACAAGAGACCCACCTCAGAACAAAAGACCTACACAGATTGAACATAAAGGGTTGGAAAAAAATATTCCAAGCAAATGGACAGGAAAATAAAAAACAGGGTAGCAATACTTATATCAGACAAAATAGACTTCAAAACAATGGCCATAAAAAGAGATACAGAGGGACACTTCATAATACTCAAAGACAGAGTCCATCAAGAAGAGATAAACATTGTAAACCTATATGCACCCAACATAGAGCACCCAAATATATAAGGAAAACCCTAGAGGACTTCAAGAAAATTATAGACAGCAACTTATAGTAAGGGATTTTAATACCCCACTGTCAACAATGCATAGATCATCCAAAGAAAATATCAACAAAGATATTGTGGAACTGAACAACACATTAGATCAAATCAACTTAACTGATATATATAAACCCTTTCATTCCAAAGAAGCAAACTACACATTCTTTTCAAATACCTGTGGAACATTTTCAAAAATAGACCACATGATAGGGCACAAAATGAGCCCCAATAAATTCAAGAAAATTGAAATCATAACAAGCATTTTCTCAGACCACAAGGGCTTAAATCTAGACACCAACCTCAAGGAAAAAACTCAAAAACATTCAAACTCATAGAGACTGAATAGCATGCTAGTAAACAATGAATGGGTTAATAATGAGATCAATGAAGAAATCAAAAAGTTTCTGGAAACAAAGGAATATGAACATACAACAATCCAAAACCTATGGGACACAGTGAAAGCAGTCCTGAGAGGGAAGTTTATAGCAATACAGACCTACCTGAAAAAGATAGAAACATTTTAAATAAATACCCTAATACAACATCTACAAGAACTAGAGAAACAACAACAAAGTCCAGAGTGAGCAAGGAAGTATAACTAATCCAGATCAGAACAGAATTGAATGACATAGAGACTAAAACAGCAATTCAAAGAAAGGATCAATAAAACCAGGAGCTGGCTCTTTGCAAAGATAAACATAATTGACAAGCCTTTAAGCAGACTCATCAAGGAAAAAAGGGAAGTGATGCAAATAAATAAAATCAGAAGTGAAAGAGGAGAAATTACAACTAATACCACAGACATAAAAAGGATTGTATAAATTATTATGAACTATATGCCAAGATATTTGAAAACATGGGTGAAATGGACAAATTTCTAGAAAAATACCATCTTCCAAAACTGAATGAAGAAGCAGCAGAACACCTGAAAAGACTGATAACAGCTGGTGAAATTGAGGTAATAATCAAAAAACTCCAGGCACATAAAAGTCCTGGACCAGATGGTTTCACAGGAGAATTTTACAAAACATTTCAGGAAGAGCTAACCCCTGTCCTTCTCAGACTATTCAAAAAAATCCAAGAATAAGAAGACTCCCAAACTCTTTCTAGGAGGCCAGCATCATCCTAATCACAAAACTAGTTGAAGACACAACAAATAAAGAAAACTAGAGGCCAATATTTCTGATGAACATAGATGCTAAAATCCTCAACAAAATATTGGCAAACCACATCCAGCAACACATTAAAAAGATCATCCAGCATGATCAAGTGGGATTCATCCCAGGGATGCAAGTATGGTACAATATTTGCAAATCAATAAACGTAATACATCACATCAACGAAAGGAAAGACAAAAATCACATGATCATATCAATAGGTGCGGAAAAAGCATTTGATAAGGCACAGCACCTGTTTATAATAAAAACACTTAGCCAAGTGGGAATAAAGGGGACATACCTCAAAATAATAAGGCTATATATGAGAAACCTACTTCCAACATTATACTGAACAGGCAAAAACTAAAAGCCCTACCACTAAGTTTGGGAATAAGACAAGGATGCCCACTTTCACCACTTCTATTTAACATAGTATTAGAAGTCCTAACCACAGCCAGTAGGCAAGAAAAAGAGATAACAGGCATATAAATTAGAAAGGAGGAAGTAAAATTGTCACTGTTTGCAGATGACATGATAGTTTATGTAGAAAACCTGATAGATTCCACCAAAAAACTATTTAACCTAATAAGTGAATTTGGCAAAATAGCAGGATACAAAGTCAATACTCAGAAATTGAAGGCATTTTTGTACACCAATGATAAAATATCAGAATAAAAAACCAGAGATAAAAATCCCATTTTCTATAGCAATAAGAAAAGCAAAATTCCTAGGAATAAACTTAACCAAGGAGGTAAAAGACCTGTACTCAGAAACTACACAACCCTGAAGAAAGAAATTAAGGAAGACACAAATAAATGGAAGCATATTCCATGTTCATGGATTGGAGAAATTAACATCATCAAAATGTCCATACTACCCAAAGCAATTTATAGACTCAACACAACCCTACTCCAATGACATATTTCACAGATGTATAGAACAAACATTTCAAAAAATTATATGGAACCATAAATGGCCCCAAATAGCTGCAGCAATTTTGAGAAAGAAAAACAAAGCTGGAGGGATCACAATGCTGGACATCGAATTATATTATAAGGTCACTGTAATCAAAACAGCCTGGTACTGGCATAAGAAGAGACACATAGATCAATGAAACAGAATAGAGAGCTCAGAAATAGACACATGTCTCTATGTCAATTAATATTCAACAAAGGGGACAGAAGCATAAAATGGAGTAAAAATAACCTCTTCAACAAATGGTGTTGGAAGATCTGGAAAAGTGTATGCAAAAAAATTAAACTTGACCACCAACTTGCTCCACGCATAAAAATAAACTCAAGATGGAAAAAAGACTTAAATATAAGTTGCAACTCTGTAAAAGTCCTAGAGGAGAAACTAGGCAGGAAAATCTGAGATATTCCATGCTGCAGTATTTCCACCAATATGTCCCCTAGAGCAAGGGACATAAGGGAAAGAACAAACAAATGGGACTTCATCAAAATAAGAAGCTTCTGCATGGATAAAGAAAATATCAGCAAAATGAAAAGGGAACCAACTGTATGGGAAAATATATTTGCCAGTGATACCTCTGACAAGGATTTGATCTCCAAAATATATAAAGAACTGACACAACTCTACTCTAGGAAGAGAAACAATCCAATTAAAAAATGGGCAAAGGACCTGAACAGACACTTCTCCAAGGAACACATACACAGAGCCCAGAGACACATGAAAGGATGCTCAGCATCACTGGCCATCAGAGAGATGCAAATTAAAACCGCAATGAGATACCACTTCACACCAGTCAGAATGGCTATCTTAGATCAGCAAACAACAAGTGCTGGTGAGGATGTGGAGAAATTAGAACTCTGTTGCACTGTTGGTGGGAATGCAGACTGGTACAGCCACTGTGGAAAACATTTTGAATTTCCTTAGAAGACTAAAAATGGATCTGCCTTTGGATCCAGCAATTCCACTGCTGGGATTATACCCTAAGAATCCAGAAACACCAATTCAAAAGAACCTATGCAACCCAATGTTCATAGCAGCACAATTTACAATAGCCAAGAATTGGAAGCAAAGTAAGTGCCCAACAGTAAATGAGTGGATCAAAAAACTGTGTTACATTTACACTATGGAATACTACACTGCAGAAAGGAAGAATGAGCTACTACCCTTCACAACAACATGAATGGAACTGGAGAGTATTATACTAAGTGAATTAAACCAGGTGTTGAAAGACAGATACCATATGATCTCACCTATAAGAGGAACCTAATCAACAAAATAAACAAGCAAGCAAAATATAACCAGCAACATTGAAATAAAAAACAAACTGACAGTAACCAGATGAGAGGAGAGAGGTGTATGACAGGGGAAAGGGAGGAGAAGAGTCATCAAGGAACATGCGGAAAGGATCCATAGAGAAGGTCAAATAGAGGAAGGGTTGAGGGTGGGAGGTGGGGGTGCGTGGGACTAGGGAAAGTGGTGCTGGGAAAATGTTAACCAAAAAAAAAAAGTGGACAGGTAGAGGCTGGGAGTAGTGTGGGAAATTAAGAAGGCAAAGAACTGGTGTTTGCAGCCCACAGGCATGGACTAAAGGTGTGGGGATGATGGGATGGGGAGCAGGGTGGTGGGGGTCAAGGGGGGAAAATGGGCCAATTATAATAGCATATTCAATAAAATATACCAAAAATATATATATTGATGACATATTTCACAGATATAGAAGATTTCAAAAATTTATATTGAACCATAAATGACCCTGAATAGCCTCAGAAATTTTGAGAAAGAAGAACAAAGTGGGAGGAATCACAATGCCTGACAAACTATATTACAAGGCCACTGTAATCAAAACCGTCTGGTACTGGCATAAGAAGAAACACATAGACCAACTAAACAGAGAGCCCAAAAATAAACCCATGACATATGGTCAGTTAATACTTGACAAATGGGGCAAGAACATAAAATGGTATGAGAATAGCCTCTTTAATAAATGGTGTTGGGAGATCTGGATGAGTACATGCAAAAAATTTAAACTAGACCACCAACTTCCACCATACACAAAAATAAACACAAGATGGATAAAAGACTTAAATATAAGTTGTGATACCATAAAAGTTCTAGAGGAGAACATGGGCAGGGATATTTCAGATATCCCACACAGCAATATTTTCACTGATATATCTCCTAGGGCAAGGGATATAAAGGAAAGAATAAACAAATGGGATTGTATCAAACTAAAAAGCTTCTGCACGGCTAAAGAAAACATCAACAAAATGGGAAGGGAACCAACCGTATGGGAAAACATATTTGCCAATGATACCATGGACAAGCGTTTGATCTCCAAAACAGATAAAGAACTCACATGACTCCACACCAGGAAGACAAGCAACCCAATTAAAAAATGGGCAAGGGACCTGAAAGGACCTGTTCTCCAAGGAGGACATACACAGGGCCCAGAGACATATGAAAGAATGCTCAACATCACTAGCCATCAGAGAGATGCAAATTATTTATTTTTTAAGAGGGGAAGGGATAGAGAAAGAGAGAAATATTGACGTGCAGGAGAAACATATCAATCATCTCTTATGCACCCCCAGCTGGGGGCTGGGAATCAAGGGGGTAACATTTTGGTCTGCAGGACCACACCCACCCATTCCAATGAACCACACTAGTCATGGCTGTGCTCTTAATTTTAATTTGTGAATTCTTACATCATGCATATGTTTCTGGATTACTTTTCCCAGATTTAATTCCTGTATTTATTTAACCCCCATATTTATTTTTACTATATTAAACAAGACATTTTCCTTTTCACCTGGTTCTCCAACCACATACTCAAGAGCCAACTGTATGTGTCATTTGGAGTTCTTAGCTCTGATTTCTTCCACTAAACATGTGTCTATGTATACTTCTTACACATTACTCAGCTTTCTCCCTCCTTACAAACTACCAGAGTATGGACCCAGAATAGAGATTTACTTTCTCCTATCTTCCCTTACTTTTCCTAGAGTATTACTGCAGAACGTTTTATTCTTTCTCTGCAACTCATTGTATCTACTTTTTCTACACCTTTCCCCCAATTTCCTGTTTTCATAATTCTCTCTGACACAAGCAACTAAAAAATTCACACACTTCACATATCCTGGAAGAGTAATTTCCATTGCTAAAAATTCACTGGTAATTCACCAATATTCTAGTGCTATAACCACTAGATATAATTGCTGGTTTTTAATCTAGTCCTCACATGCTTCAAACTTGTGGGGCCATCCAACATCAGTTATTTTGCACAGATTTTTACTGTATTGCTTCAATCAAAGAAGAATCTTGGAGCCGTATTTTTCCCCAAAAAGGAAATGAGGGAAGGCCCACCATTCTATGCCCATGGGTGCTATTGTTGCTATTGGTCCTTGTTCCAAAAAAGAGGTCTATTTTTGCAAACAACTGGAGCCAGCTGGAACTGAGGGCATCTCCCTCGAGGCAGGACATGTACCATAACTTGCTCAGCTTGTACCACCTCCTATTGTCTTGGAGGAAGCCAGAGGTCAACTAGAATTTATCCTACCAGGTCAGCTTTGGTCATTTCCATGGCCTGCCTTTTCCCAGAAAGGTATTGAATTTTTAAACTCTGGTTCATCAATACAATAAAGGCCTATTTATCATCTGAGTGACCCAGATTTACTTAGCAACTTCTTTTTTGTCTAGAAACATGTGGCTGAATTCTGCCTTCCTAACCCCATAGATAACAGTAGTCCATCTCTTAAAAGCAGAAGTTTGACTCCCTCTTAGCAGGAAAAAAAATGCTTCTATATCTCTATTTCTTTTTTTATTTTTTATTCTCACCCAAGGACATTTTTTAAATTGCTTTTAGAGGGAGAAAGATCAATGCGAGACAGAAGCATCAATCAGTTGCTTCCGTATGTGCCTGGACTGGGGATCATTAACATGCCTGGACCTGGATTGAACCCAAAACTTAGTTGTGTGCCATGACTGGGAATCAAACCTGCAACCTTTCTGTTATAGGGCCATACTCCAACCAACTAAGCCACACTGGCCAGGGCACTTCCATATTTTTTTTTGTTTTTCCTAGCATGTTAAAGAACAGGGCACCTGGGAATTTCTCAGCAGGCTCCTCAGCTACCTGAACTTCACAGTATATCATCTCATTATCCACACAAGCTACCTTTCATTTAAGGGCATCTCATGCTTATAGAGGGCTTATGGAACCACATGTACTTCCTCTCTATAGCTTCCACTGGTCACTGGATGCTTATAAACAACAGCAAGTCTTCAAGCATAGAAAATAGAATTCTAAGATCTCAGGGAACGGCTGCCAGCTGACAAGATGCCAGAGTGGGCACCATCTAACTTCAAAGTCCTATGGGAGAGAAACCAGCTGCAGCCACTGCCCCTCTGAGAGTGACCAGATGCAGCTGCTGTCTAGTTTATTTTACATCAAGTAGGGAAAGTACAGTGACAAGAAATTGAGGGGGGTGTATCTCAGGATTTCCTTATGGAACCAACATAGGCAGCCAGTTTGGGCTTCCTGAGGAAACACCTTTTCCCCAAGTTTCTCCAGGGTTCTGCCAGTAACCTACTATTTGGTCTTACTGGTTGACACTGGAATGGATGGTGTATCTGTTCCCTTGGAAGCACCTGCCATACATGGCCAGGATCCAAGGGCTGAGGTAGTATTTTTGTTGTGTGCCCAGAAGTATATCCAGGACCTGCACTAACTGAGAAGATGCTTATGTTTGTTCCAAGGTGCATTTGTCAATTATAGAGAAGAGAGTAACTGCAATTTCCTCCTGAGTCCTCAACTGCCCCACCCCTTTTGGAAGCTAAATAGTGTGGTGAATTATTCATTATTATAATTCCTTAAACCTCCCCATCACCAGTCTTTTAAGGCATTCTCACATTTCCTGAGAAGTATTACCACATTTGTATACTTAAATTTTGCTGGCTGAGTAAGTGCAGGATTCTGGTGTAATAGGAAAATGAATGCATTGACATAGTTTACTTCAATCAATCTAGTGGAATGAACAAAACCTGGACAATTGTTCTCCCTCTATGGCTAATTGAAGCTTTGATGATTATCTTTGCCCTATGTGGTTACTTCTGCAATAAAGTTCAGAAGTCATGGAGATCTTCAGGATCCCTTTGGAATTACCAGAGTTTAAAGCCAATATACCATTCAGGTACCTCCTCACTTTTTACCACTAATTATAGCCATGAATACCACAGAGTAGGCAGATTTTCCCTGGGTCAATTAAATTAGTCAGGTATTTCCATAATAGTGCCCAGTGTAACAGAAAATCCGAAAATACCGATAATTTACTAAAACAGGTTTATATTACTAAATTCTGTGGGTCAGCTGGAGCAGTTTGGTTTCAAGGTGCATTTAGCTGGATTTTGCTTGAGGTTGAGTTTAAGTCATCTCATTTGACTGTTAATCCTGGTTTTGGCTAATGGCTATTAGGAAATATTTGCATGATGAATGGCTGGAATACAAGAGGTCAAGTGGAAACACAAGAGCTCCTAGAACTTAACTTCCAACTGAAACATTTACTTTTACTGCCATTCCACTGGCAAAAGCCAGGCATGTGGTTAAATCCAGTATCAATGGGAAGGTGATATACTCTACCCAGTTCAGTGGGTAGTACCCCAAAGTTACACGGCAAGGGACATGCACAAGTAATAAAATATAGTAAGGGCATGAAGAGCTATGAAGAATGATCTAATCTTCCACACCAGTGAAGAATATTGGTAGGGAATTTTGCTAAAATAATGGACTAGAGGAAAGGATTCATTATTAAACAATGAAATTATAAATGTTAGGAATGTTAAGTCATCCAGTCTTGGAAAGGTGGATATAGATTAAAAAGAGATGTTATGTGCAAAAGACAGCACCAATTAGGTGATATAAATGAACCAGTTATTAAGAAAATACTTTCCCTCAAAAGATTTGTCTGGCAAATAAAACATTGATAAGAAAGAAAAGAATAAGAGTGAATAAGCATAGAAAGGAAAGAAGAATGAATAGGAAAAATATTGGTCTAGAAGGTGAAAAACTGTATCAGTGACCTACAATTTGGGACAAACTTTAGGAAAGTCAGGTAGTCAGAGTTCTAGAACTCTACTTCCTAGTTCAGGGTAACTGATATCCAAGATGCAGGGGTTCTTTGTTCACAAAATTTTGTTTAATGCTTTTTGTCTGTTCTCAATGATTTAACAGATGTATTGCATAAAGGCAGCATTATGACAAGAAAAATATAATCTTAGAGATTATAGTATGTTCTTCTTGGACCAACTTCCCAATATCTATTACCCCCTCTTTACCAAGAGAATGCAGTGTTCAAGAGGGTAGCAATGTGCCCAATTGAAAATGCACATTTTCCAACATCTCTTGCAACTAGAAATGGGTCCATGAGACAGTTATGTCTGATTAGATATATGTTTTTGGATGGGGCTTTTAGGTAAACTTTTTTTTTTAATTATTGTTCGATTACAGCTTTCTCCATTTTCCCCCCATTACACTCCCCTGCCCTACCCACCTCCCCACCTCCCACATTCAGTCCTCCCCCAACCCCGCTGTCTTTGTCCATGGGCCCTTTATACATGTTCCTTGACTTGACCTTTTCCCTTCTTTGCCCTGATATCCCCCTTCCCCCTCCCTCATGGTCACTGTCAGTTTGTTCTTTATTTCCATGTCTCTGGCTCTGTTTTGCTCACGTGTTTGTTTTGTTGATTAGGTTCCACTTACAGGTGAGATCATATGGCATGTAACTCTTAATTAGGAGGTATGCTCAGCTGGAATCTGTCTGTTGCTCTTCTTCCTACCTAGACAAAACTGATTGACATAGAGCAGCCATCTTGAAACCACAGGAGAAAAATTTGAAATCAAAAGCCATTCACTGAGCAGAAATACCAGAATTTTGCCCCCTGTTGGCATTGGGAGCAAATGCAAGGCTCTGCACCAGCCTTGCATCATCTAACTTGCATGCCTATTGTCAACATGAGGGAAAATGAACCTCTGCGTGTGCTTCAGCTTCTGTAGTTGGGTTTCTGCTACCAAATGCATCACCTTGCTAAGAAAGTGGTGAAAGGTCATTAAACATCACTTAATCAATTCTTTCCTCTTTACTTTACAGTGAAAGAAACAACAGTTCTGAAAAGCAAAGTCATGTTTAAGATCAGGTAGCTGGAGTTCTCAACAATCCCTTCAGCATCGTGGTCCTAGGGCTGGGACCATAAAACTGTGTGAATTGACCTTAAAAAACATTAATGCACAGGACTTACGGCATAGCTATGTTTTACTCCAAAGTGCTGAGTTCACAGCGTGTTTCTGCCTATGTGAATATGACCTTCAGCATGCCGGGCACTTCTGATGTTATAGACCAGCATCTATTGACCTCCAATTGTGTTGACATTTGCTGTGCTCTCTAAAAAGAACCAAATCCAGAGGTGCTGAATTGTGGACAGCCATGTATACTAACACCCGGAAATGGTAGTAGATCAGGGTCACCAGGAAACCTCCGTCCGTCTCCCAGGAGATATAGCAACTGGCAAACCAGATGCTCTTTGAAGCTATAGGTGGTCTTGAGCAGAGCAGGAGGACAAACATAGCACAAGCATCTGAGATCAGATCCATGGTGTGAAGGCTGAAATCGAATTGGCTGACTGGAGTTTGGGAAACTCCCTGGGCATTTCACTCCCTCCTTATAATCGCTGCTTAATAAGGAGCCCCTGCAAGGAAACCTATAAAGGAGCCTCTCACTTCTGCCTCGGGAAGTTTTAGTGAGATAATTTTTATGTTTCAAGCCGCCTTGAGGAATCTAATGCATTGGCCTACAAGCCAACCCTAAGGGTACACACACACACACACACACACACACACACACACACGCACACACACACCCGTGCGCGTGAGAGGCCATTATTCAAATTTATGTTATGAATCTTTGAGCATGTTTTACACTTCCTTTTCCCAAAATGGAGGCTACCGTTTCGTTTTGAGGGAAGAATGGGCAGGAGAAATATATTTCTAACTGCGAACTGCCTCACTCAAGTTCTTTTTACAAATCGCAGTAGTTTTCTTACTGACATCAGTTAAAAGGCCTTTCAATTGAAACTGTCGAAGTGACAAGATAAACGGGTATATTCATCTTAAAGCTTGAGAAATACACAAGGGAATGAATCTCTGTAAGAATTAGAAAGAAGCCATGACAATCCTTAGACTGAGCTATAAATGCAAATGCAGTGAGTTTACTCAATGTTAATTTACTTATAAGAGAAAATAAACACTATAATGACCAGATTTAAACACACTGTATTTTTTTTTAATTACTGGATTGTTCTCCTTCTATCTTCCCGTACATATTTGATCATTTACTAGTCAGTATTTTCTTCTTTTGTACATCATACCTTTTAAAGGAACTGGAATTTGATATCCGTGAGAACTCAATGGATTTAAGTTCTGGCAGTGGTGCATATATTAAGATATTGATGAGGGAGTAAGTAATAACCCATCATAATAAAAGGAAATTTTAGAAGCATTTTTAGAAAATTTTATCAATTTTGGAAAAAATAACACCTTGTTTTTCCAAGACAAATCAAACTACATAGAGATAGTCAAGATGTATGATTAGAAACATGCAAGGTAATCAAAATCAGTTTATTTGGAAGAACAACCAGGACTCCAGGCTCTTTGAGGCCTTTCTCAGAAAACTTCCTGAGTAAGGTTTTCATATTTATCAAATATAAAATACATGATGTCCAGTAAAATTTAAATTTTAGGTGAGCAATGAATTGCACAGAACATACTCATACTAATAACTTTAATTATCTGAAATTCAAATATAAGAGAGTGTCCTATATTTTATCTGGCAACCTATCTTCAAGGACACCCATTGTGTATCTCATTATTGACCATTGAAGGTCTCCTAACCCTTTGTCCTTCTTTCTCCATTAACATGGGCTCTTGTCTTACTGAGAGAGAAGAAAGATTCATTACCACCCGTTACAGTCTTTAGTAGACCGCTTACTAGGGCAACAGTTCAGTACTTCCAGAACTGAAATTTTTTAAATTAAACTTCCTCTCTTAGATTTTTACCTTTTTTATTATAGGGCACATTGGAACACGTTCCCAGTTACTGCTTCACTAATATTATACAAAATCACAGAGAAGTAATTTTTTTTCTGACAAAAGCAACCTCTGTTCTAAGACTATACTCAGATTCCTTGACTCCATCTTTTTTCAGAATGAGTCCACACAACCTCCATGTCGAGCACCTTTTGGGTGAGGGATAAACCCCCTTCATTTAAAAGCCCTTAACCCTTGCCAGATTTGGCCGATGTGTTTCATTTTTTTTCCTCTATAAGAAGAAGTCTTGGTTATTCATTCCATGGAAATGCTAGAAATACACAGTACACACGCTGAAAAAAGCATTCTTTTTGAACACCACATTAAATATGATGGAATTTGCTATCTAGGCAAAGAGCTGGATGAAATCTGTAGAATAAAATCATAGAATTAGTAGATTTTTAGCCCTTACTGACTCCCAGCCATTCCTGATCACAGTTAGGTAAATTCAAAAGTACAATGAACAACTGTGTTACCTAAGACGTGTTGATTAATGAATTTTTCTCAAACTGGAGGTAGATTTCTTGGCTCAGATCACTGTCCTATATTTGTCTTGGTTAACATTTTTCTTACTGAAATGGATTTAAATTGTGTTTACCTGAAATTTAACTAGGAGATGCACAAATATTGATTTTTTAAAAGGGATGAAAAGGTTGATATGTGTCATGTGTACAAAAATCATTTAAGCTATTTCCTGTTACTTATATCAGGTAGGAATTGCTAAATTGGATTACAGATAGCTGGACATACAATTAATTGTTGGGAAGACGCTCCATAGGATACCACATTCTATCAACATTATTTGCAATAAGTTTTAGCTTTTTGAGTAGCTTTTGAACTGAATCTACCTTCAGCATTTCCAGGTGCTGGTGGGTAGTTTTACTAGGGAGCTATAATGGGGGATAGATAAAAGAACTTACTGGTTTCACTTTGTGCTCATATCCTTATGCAGTAAATAATATCTATATATTTCCTTGCATATATAGTCATTTGATATATATGTATGGCCTCAGAAGCACTGTTACCAAATATTTGCACCAGGTTATGACATTTCAACCAGCATAGCAAATTTCTGGTATTCACAGGCATTTGGGATATTGAAATAAATATGTTACAGAGAAATGGTCATTATGATGGCATGTATTAGACTAGCTAGGACACCTTCCTACATTGGACTAAAGAATGCTGCCAAAGTTAGGCTATTACTGGAGGAGACAGAGGGAACAAGGAGAGCCTGAGGGGTAAAGAATAAATATGGATTATTTCATCATGGCAATTATAACAAATATGTTTGTGTTTTTGTTTTGTGTGCACACATGCATGTGCATGTGTTCTTAGTTAACATTATGCATTAGCTGAATTTAAAAACAGGTTGATTGCTTCCCAACTCAAAAGAAAAAATAAACATAGCAACAGGCAGAAGCAGTATAATACAAAATAATTCCATTGAAAATCAGCAAACATAGCTTAAAGTGAATGAATAAAATGAAATTTATCAGTTATAAATAATAAATGAAAATAAGTTAATGCTATATTTTTAAAAGGGTTCTGAATTATAGAAAAAATACTAAAATAAGCTACTAAAATGAGATGCATAGTGACACTGAAAAATATAAATTAATATCAGGAAAACTTGAAAAAGAAAGAGATCTTAAGATTTAAACAAAGAAAAAGGAGAATTGTTCATGTCTTCACTAACAACTGTGTATGTATTTCAACAGCAAAAACTCTATCAAGGAATTCTCGGTGGATATCCAACCCAAAGCAAAAGACAGTAAAGTGCATAGAATGTTACTTTATTCTGATAAAAGATACAAGGCTCAATAAAGATGTGAGTCATAAAGATTTATGTCCTAAAAACCATTATATCAAAATGTATAAATCAAAAGGCATTAGATAAACAAAAATAAGTTGGCAATAGCATATCTCTGTAAGTCCATTATAGACCAAAAAAGGAAATTAAGGGATGATGATCTCAATAATGTAATTAATGAGGGTACTTTGATAAAAAGTAGATATATAGATATCTAATTTGATCATCTTTAGACAGAAAATATGAACATTATAGCTTCTAGTCTATTTTAAAAATAATTTTGGTGTCAGAACACAGAAAATACTCAAGTATTCCAAAATGCAGGAAATCAATGGACTGCAATCTCCTAACAACAGCGACCTCACCTGCTAACCAGGCTTTCTATTTTTTTGTTCCTCTCTGACCACACTCCACTTCTACCCAAGTAATCTTTCTTAAACTCAAGTAAGGTCTTGCAAATCCCCTGCATGAACTTTTTTTACACAATCCCTATTCTTGTTTGTGTGTGTTTGCTTCTTAGTGACCTGTTGCTGACTTTGTGTGTGTGTGTGTGTGTGTGTGTAGCAATGTTTTTATTATTGTTTATCTCTATGTCTATGTCTATGCCTATGTCTATCCCTATCTCTATCACCATCTCTGTTTCCGTCTCTCTATCTCTATAAGGAAAGTGAAGTCAAGAGAGTTAAAGAACTTACACAATACCATACAGTTAGAACAAAAAACAAGACTTAAAACTCTGGCATGTCTGATTCCAAAGACCAACACCCATTACAGTTGACTAATTATTTCTGTTTTACAAATAATAGGAAAATCTAACCTTATGAATATTTATTATGTGCCAGGTACAGTTATAACTGTTTTTCACATATTATTGTATTAAATACATATAATTACTCTATGAGTTAGATATTATCACTGTGATTCTAGTTTTATATAATTATAAAGGAACAAAGAGGTTAAATAACTTGTCCCATCACATTCAGGTAGAATGTGATGCCTTGAATCCAGATAGGCTGACTCCAGCATCCAAGATTTTAACTGCTAAGCTATACTATCTCTCAGTTGAAGAAGCCTATTCAGTTCCCATATTAAAAAACAACAACATAGATTTAGTCAAGTATTCATAAGATACATATCAATAAGCATTTCTGAGACAAAATGTGAAGAAAAGACATTTCTGATTAATTATAAGTAATCAAGATTAATGAAGTGATACAACTCCAAATGAAGTTTTAGTGATCATTAAGAGAGGAGCGAATATTACCCTATGCAAAAGCATTAATAGAATTAGAACAATAATTAGAATGCCAAAAAGACCCATTGTGAAATGTTAAAATTGACATCAGTGAAATGGAAAAATTTCCTTAACTTTAAATATCATTACTTGCTGCAATGCTTACCTGATATAATGGTGGTCTGTCAAGAATTTAAAAAAAAAAAAAGAAAAATTCTTTGTCTGAAACAATTCTACTTTTATCTAATTTGATATAAGAATTCAGTTTTTAAAGTTTTTGTTATTTATTTAAGTTATTCATAGTCTATGAAGTTCCATCAAAGGTGATGGAAGGTATGTTTTTTAATTTAACTGTCTCTTTTTAAACTTCCATTGCAGGAGAATTTGAGCTAGGATCACTTACAGAGGAAAAAAATGAGTATCAGAACAAATATGGGATTGTCTGAACCTGCTGTCTTTTTTTTTTTATTGCATTGCTGATAATGTATGTGTCCACCACCACATAGAATGGGTATGTCAAGTATGAAGAGCAACACTTTTAGATTTTAGGGTGTTTTAAACATTTGTTTATCTCATATCTCTGGCCCTTTTTAAGACAAAGTGGTAGAGCTACCTCCTTCTGTACAACACTTAACTCTCATAATTAATGAAAGAAAACTCTTTGGCAGATCAGGTACAATGCTGTATTAAACACATTCATCGATGCAGCTCAAGCTAAGCATTTACATAGTTGGATGCAAAATTTTAGAGACAAAACTGAACTCTTATAAAGTCATAAACCATTACCTTAGTAGGGGTTAGTGGGCAGCCCTAGAGTGGCCAGCTTTGTGCTTCTAGTTAATGTAAGCCAAGATTAAACCATAGACCAGGAGCGTGTTAACATTTGCACCTGGAAATCATTTATAAAGACTGGTTTAAAGAATTTGCTTTGGAAAACGTGAAATTACCTCAAAATCTTTTCCAAACCTCCCACCCACTTCTAGAAGTCTGGGATCACTACCTCTCTTTTCCTTATATATCCTTCAGATGGTTTTTAGTGGTTCATGTCCCCTTAGCTGTCAAAGTTCATGTCCCCGATGTTGTCAAACTTCGCACAGCAGGTCAGCCATACCCAGATGTAGGGCCTAGACTAACCTCAGTTTAACCCTATTGTTAGGAGCATCATCTTCAAACATGAGTAGAACCCAGATGTCTTGATGCTCAAAGTCCTATTCACTCTGTGCCTGGATGATCTTCTAGGCTCATGTCCACCAAGCTACAACTATTGCTACCTCTCCTCCAACCCATCCCTGACAATATGGGTACCTCATAGATATGACTAAATTTTTCCATTGCCCAGTGTTTATGAGCTCGGCATTTGGAACCAGATAGAAATGGGTTCGTAGCTTAGATCAAACCAGTGAATAATTATTCAACTTTGGGCAAGTTACTGAAGCATTTTGTGTCTCAATTTATCATTAATGCAAGTATGTACTTATTTACTTTTAGCAAGTAGGGGTTAGCATTTACTCAATGCTTACTATGTATGTGCCAGGTATTCTTTGAAGTTTTTCATTACATTGACACATCTAGTCCCTATAAGAACAATCTACATTAGGTATTTTTTTAATTCCCATTTTACTAAAATTCACTTTGAAGTCAGGCTTTTAAAATGTTACTACAACTCATAAATGAGAATATAATGCTCTTTTTAATAGAGTGACAGAATGAAAAAAATTATCTATATTTTTTATGTGCAATGGCTAAAACAGTGCCTGGGACATAATCTTCACTTAATTGTATCATTATTATTATTATTTTATTTTTTTTATTAATGTACCTCGATTTCTTATTCACATTGTAGTTCCTTTCATCTACTAAAATTGCTTTGAGCCTCAACTCTCTCACTAGGGTCCTGAAAACCTCCCTAGCTCTTTTCAGCTCCATTTCTCCAGGACCAAGCCCCTGCATTTTTCTCCATGTGATCCCACTTTAAAGTAATTGGTACCCCTGGCACTCAGGTTTGTCTACATATTTGATGCCAAATATTACCACTTTCTCTTTATACTTACCACATTGCCATGTGTTACCACAAAGATCAGTAACCAACTCTAGACCATCTGAAAGTCTGAACACTGGGCAGCTGATTAATCCCTTTGAGAGCCAACCTGTGGCTTCAGGTCAAGATGGCAATGTGGGCAGACATGGCTTACCTCTTTGCAAAACCACATCAAAATTACAACTAAAATATAGAACAACCATCACTCAGAGCCATCAGAAATTGAATTGAACGGAAGCCTGACAACTATGGAATTGAAGAAACCACATCCATCCAGACTGGTAGGAGGGGTACAGACATGGAATGGGCTGGCCGCACACCCACGTGGATAAAAATTAAGGAGGGATATCTCAGGAGCAAGGGGTCCCAGACCCATACCAGGCCCCCCAGCCCAGGATTCCAGTGCCAGGAAGATAAGTGTCCCCAACTTCTGGCTGCCAAAACCAGCAGGGATTGAGTCGGTGGAGGAGGCTGCTGGAGCCCTAAGCAGCTCCTTTCAGGGAACCACACATGGACTCACCTCCTCAGACTCGCTCCCTCTGAGCTCTGGCACTAGGGTGGCAGCTTGACGGGCCCCAGTGGTGTACAGGGAGAGACTGAAGTATCTGGCATTGGGGGTGAGCAGAGGCCATTGTTCCTTTGTTGAATCCTTCCCCAACAAAGCCAGTAAGCTCATGCCATATCTGAGACTCCATCAACCTGGTTAACACTGTATGACCCACCTTGGAGATCCACAGAGGCTCCTCCGCACCAACATATAGACCGCCCAAGCTGCTTTTCCATAAGAATGGCTGGTCTTGGCTCCTAAATCCTATCAAACAAGCAACAGCTGGCCTCAGTGAGCCCTAGAGGCAGCCAGAGTAGAGTCATAGTTGGCTTCACCTGGGAATCTTCAAGCCCAGCACAAGTAGCAGCCATCTCAGATTGCTTGATAGTTCAGTCAGGGTGCCCTGGGCAAAACACAGGTGGGGGCTGACCTTGGCTGTATCACCCAGAAAACCTTAGGGCCAACATACCCAGTGGATAGCTACAGACCATGTCAGAACACCACCACCCTATCCCTGCACAGCTGATCCTCCCTGGAGGATGGAGGTTGGTGGTGAGTGGTCACAGCCAGTCCTTGCAGCTGACTGACCTGGGTAAATCCTTCCCATTGACCTGCCAACAGCAACTTAGGCTCAGCTACAGGAGGCGGGCATACTCGGCCCACATGAAGGGTGTGCCTCGAGTACCCAGCTTGGGTGATAGGGGAGGCTGTGCCACTGGACAGTACAGGACACCTACTACATTAGGCCACACTACCAAGACACAGAGTCAAAGCAGCTTTACCTAATACATAGAAACAAACACAGGGAGGTTGCCAAAATGAAGATACAAAGAAACATGTCCCAAATGAAAGAATATATCAAAACTCCAGAGAGAGAACTAAACAATATAGAGATAAGCAACCTATCAGATGCAGAGTTCAAAACACTGGTTATAAGGATGCCCAAGGAACTTAGGATCTCAGCAGCATAACGAAGACCCAGTCGGAAACAAAGGATACACTAACTGAAGTAAAGAACAATTTACAGGGAAACAACAGTAGAGTGGATGAAACCGAGAATTAAATCAATGATTTGGAATGTAAGGAGGCAAAAAACAACCACACAGAAAAACAAGAAGGAAAAAGAATCCAAAAAAATGAGAGCAGTATAAGCAGCCTTTGGGACAACTTCAAGGGGTCCAACATTTGCCTCATGGGAGTACCAGAAGGAGAAGAGAAAGAGCAAGAAATTGGAAATATGTCTGAAAAAAATAGTGAAAGAAAAATTCCTTAATTTGGTAAAGGAAATAGACATGCGAGTCTAGGAAATGTAGAGAATCCCAATTATGATGGATGCAAAGAGGCCCACTCCAAGACACATCATTATTAAAAGACCAAAGGTTTAAGATAATGAGAGACTCGTAAAAACAAGAGAAGTTAGTTACCAGAAGGTTGCCAGGTGGGAGGGCGGAGGGGAAGTGTGGGTGAAGAAGTGAGCAGATTAAGAAGCACAAATAGGTAGTTCCAGAATAGCCACAGGGATGTAAAATACAGTATAGGAAATAGAATAGCCAAAGAACTTAATATGCATGACCCGTGGGCATGGACAATGGAAGGGGGTGGCCTCAGGGAGTGGGAGGTGCTGAGTGAAGGGGGGCAATGGGGGAAAATTAGGACAACTGTACTAGCATAATAAATAAAATATAATTTTAAAAAAATACCTACTTGAAAAGTTAACTTCCTTGGTCCTAGTCTTTCTAGTTTCTTGTCAGCTCCTCTCCCTGGAGATCCACATTTAAAAGCTCTCACTGCATTACAGCTGAAATGCAGAGTTAATTATTTTAGATGTCCCCGCCCCACAAAAAAAAAACAAGAGCGTATGGAAGATATCACCCCGAAGAATCCATTTCAATCACACCAACAGAAAGAACTTTATGTTTCAGGGGGACAAATAAATAATATGTAAGAATGTCAAATCTAGATGCTGTTATAGTGCTTTTGCATCACACAGATCTGTCAGAGAAATCTGAGGCAAAAGCTTTCTACAATTGGCCTATTGTAGAAACAGGTATTTAATTACATTAATATCTTCAGAGGACTTTTTAAGGAGGTGAGTCACTTAATCTTTCTGAACCTCAGTTTCCTCATTTACGAAGGGAGGATAATATGATGATCTAATATAATGAAGTAATTATGCAGTGATCAAGAACAGAATTACAGGCTTAAAAGCTGTGGGAAACAGCAGAGTGGTAGCACATCCTTTATCACAGCATTGTCTTTGCCTCATTTGAAACTAGAGACATATGCAGAAAATGGTCCTACTCCCTGTAAAGGCTCAAGAGGAATAAAATTGAAAGGCAGATAATAGATGGCAGCATGGCTTCCCGAACTTCTCTCTGAATTTCTCACAAAACACAGGAAACTTTCCTTTGACTCATCTTATGCTACTTCAATGTAAGCCTTTGTTACTTGGGGCCTTCATCCAAGGTTGTTAGAGAGCCTTTTATTTTCAACCCCCTTTTTAAAAATCTGCACAAAGAGCTGCTTTGACCTTCTAACTATGTTTTCCATATTCCTACATTTGATCTTATTTCTCTTTATTGTTGAGGTCATTTCTCATTGGTAAGCCATGCCCTGTTAACCACTGTCTGAGCTCACTGAGCACCTGTGCTGTACTCAGTTCTGGGCTAGATGCTGCAATGTTAGAGAAGGAATACAAGGATCTCCCCATTTGATTGTGTTATGACTGAGGCAAGTATTATTGTCTTCATTTTATAAATGAGCACTCTTAGATTCAAAGAAATAAATAATTTGTCAAGGGAACAGCTAGTAAAGGGAAAATCCAGGACTTTAGTCTAAAGTCTTGTGATGCCAAAAGCCCTGAGGTAAGGATGTGGTTTGCATGACTCGGGAGGGAACCAGGTTAACCAGAAGGAGATAGAACATTGGAAGTCATCAGAAACTGGGCAGCAATGAAATTCTGCACCTAATCTGGCAGAGGATTTTAAACCTGACATAGGAGGAATCAGAGAAACCCTGAATGTTTTAGAGCTGGGGCAGGGCTCAGGAAAGGTGATTAAAGACAATTGTGATGAGAAATTGGAAGGAAAAGAACATGTTAGAGTGAGGGACATTGTTGTATAGTCCAACCACTGAAAGGGGAAGACCTGGAGCAGGTATTAAAAGTGAAAATGGAAACTCATAGATTCATGGCATTTGAGGGAAAGTGAAAACATTTCATAACTTATAACTGAATAGTGGGGGAGCAGTGTGGTGGAAGAAGGGACCTAGTCAAAAATAATTGCTAGGTTTGAACTTAAGTAACAGAAAAATAATGCAGACATTGAAACACAGGGAAGTTACAAGAAGATCTCCACTGACAAGGGAGGAAGGGAGGAAGGGAGGTGGACTTCAGTTGCAGGCCTACTGCATTTGGTGTGATAGTGAAATGTGCTAGGAGAAATATCAGATACTATAATAACAAAGGGCACGACCTTTGAGAGAAATGGAATGTTAAAAGGAACAAAGGAAAGATTAGCACTGAGCAATTGGATACTCACATTGAGAAAGAGGAGAGGGGGCTCCTATAGGAGGCAGAGAAAGACCTTTTACAGGGGGCAGGAAACTGGAATAGCCAAGGAGGAGAGTTTAAAAAATAGATGTTGAACACAACATGCTCTTACATATGGAAACTCTGTCCTACAGAAAGCAAGGTACCTTAGTTCTGATGTGGTCCCTGTCTTCCTGGTGGTTACAATCCACTAAGAGAAGCAGGAGGCCAAGCCCTGAGGTACAAACAGGCTGCTCTGAGGGGCCTTCCAGTCATAAGCAACTATAAGAAAGAATGCAGGCAAGAATTGGGTAGGAAAAATGGCACCAGGCCTTGAAAGATAGAATTTTATTAGTGTCAAATATAAGACAGAAAACGATTACTATTAGTTCCGGCTACAAGTATCACTTGTGTACTCATAACATCCTAGTGAGGACAGGAGGCAGACTGTTCGAAGTAAATGATGGCGTTAGACAGGAGGCCATCTGGCCAATCAGAAACCTGGCCATGGTAGGAAGGAATGAAATTAATATTAATCAGGGCCTTAAGGTCAAGAGTTTGCAGGAGGGAGTAACTGGATGAAGGACAGAGCTGGCCAACTAAAGAGGAACATGGGTTTAGGCAGGAATGTGGTAGGTGGATGAGTAAGGATTGAGTTTAGAGAGGATGAAGGGGCATGGTGTCCTTTGTTTTGGGGACAAAGGATACGAAATTGGGCAGAGGGAAATTAGGGTAGCTTTCTGAGTGCCTATGGCATAGTCTTGACTCCCCCGTGTAAGCAGGAGGAAAGATGGTTGTCTTTTGAGGCCTAGGGCATGAAGACCAGGGCATATTTAGATGTTTCGGGAGGTTGAGAAGAGCTGCTTCAAGCATTACTGGAGGTGACATAGAATAAAAGTTTTACTGGGAAGCAGCAGTTGAAATTAGCAGAGAAAATATTCTTCAAAACCAGGTCTTTTTGGCTTGGTACTTTTCCCTAGCAGTACTCAGAACCTAGGGAGGGGTAGAGACATTAGGTAGTGGGGACTGAATGAGTTTTAAGGTGAGACGGAAAACAAAGACAGTCAGAGACAATGGCAGTTTAGGCTGAGGCAATTGTCAATGGAGAGGAAGTGTTAGGAGCTGGTGGAAAGTTACCAGGAAAAGAGGAGGAGGTATCAGAGCCCTACACCCCAGATAGCGGCAGGGGTGAGGAACTAGGCAGCGATGGGACGACCGCAATTAATCTTAGAGTGCAGACATCAGACATCCAGGAGGAGGAGGAAACAGAAAAGTTTGAGCCAAAGCAGGACCCCCTTAGAATCTGCCCGCCAACAGTTATTTCAGCCAATAAAGCAATTAGGCAGCATTTTAATGCTCCAATAGCTAACCCGCCGCATCCGCTTCTGTTCTCTGCTTGCTTGCCATGCGTGTATAAATTCCCCAGCCTGTAAGCGCCAGGCGCGACTCCCTATTTGAACATCAAGGGAGTTCGCCCCTGCGCAGGTAGAAGGTTTGGCCAATAAAGTTACATCTTTAACCTGACGGTGTCCAGGTCATTCTGTCCTCGCGATGGGACTGTAACAGAAGCTGTGGCCACGAGGTGGGGCCCCCTGGTTAGCAGGACTGGCCTAATAGGACTGCTGGGTGGGCATGTAAGCTCAGTGGGGACAAGCACCTGACTCATGGGGAGGGGTGGAGAGTGGAAGATCAGACAAGCGAAGAGGTTCTGTAAGAGAATTATACTCATTTTTTTGGATGATTCAAAAATCCACTATGGAGGCCCTTAAGATCAAATCCTCTGACTTTTCTCATGTTGATAAATGGGGAAATTATTTGGATCACTGTATATATAGTTGAGGGAGGAGGTGGTCTTTCCTCTTGGCTCTTTTATTTCTTTTTATTTTTATTATTTTTCTTGTATTTAATTGCCACCTTTATTTTCTTTGAGAGTCAAGACATCTACTTTCCCAGTTGAGAGGGACAGTGCATGGAAAAGACAAAAGAGATTAATACATTTTGTTCCCCAGTGAGTCCGTTTCTTTCTCCTTCTCTTCTCCCACCTCCTTTTAATTATTCACTTCCATCCTTTTTCATTATTCATCTATCCTCTCATCTCAGTGTTTATGTCACATTGTTGGTCAGAAATCATAGCCAAAGATGGGGAGGGGGTTGTCTAAGGCCCAAAATATGGAGATTACCAATTTATAATGCACACATGTAACGCAGAGCTCAGCAGTGATTCCTCTGGCTTCTTCAATATAACTCCTGCGTGTTACTCCAGAGCAAAGGACAAGGACATGGAACTTTTCCATCCGCTTCTCGGCCTTCCTCCCTGCCCCCTCCACAGATGAAAGACCTTTAAGCACAGGCATTCATAAATTAAAGTGTGTCGTTAATTATTCTTAGACACCAGAAGCAGTTCTTTCAAACAGAGCATATATTAGACTTCAAAAAAGCGTTTCTATTCCTAGCTCTGTAACATGAAATCATCAGTGATTTTCTAAAGAAGAAGTAAAAGAGATTTAGAAAATAATAAATATAAATATGTGGAAGGGTTTCTTTATGCTTTAACCAAGTGTCCTATTTTGAAGACCATTTTAGGGGGTATTTATGCAACTAAAAACAAGCATAATAAAAGGCAGCATTCAGTCTGGGGTAAATCACAGTGGAATAGAGTAGAAAATGAGGTCATTTCTTCCTAAAGCACTAGCTTCTCTTCTGTCTCTATATCTCTGTCTTAAGTGCTTCCACTCTTCCCTTTGATCATTTCTTCAACACTTGTTCAGTGAACACCTTGCTAGGTTTTGAGCCCAAAAAAGTCATGCAAACCCCAAAATAGATGAGACATGATCTCTGCTCTCAAAAGCTTGCAGGTGACAAAACAACCACGAATTCAATTAAAAATTTTTTAGAAATAAACCACTGTGTAAGATGAAGAAAAGTGACCCTGGCGTAGCAATACAGTGGATAGCTCCGGGAGACAGGCCGGCTTGCCTTACCTAGAGTCCCCAGAGGGCAGCATTTATTACCTTGACCTACCCATTGTGATCTAGGCTCTGTCCTCTGTAGCCTCAAGGCTTGGTATCAACTGAACAGCCTGCAACAAGTAGATCTGTCTCTGAAGAGCAGGCGCACTTAGCGTGGCCTCTCAGAGAGACTGTAACCAAGAAATCCTGTAAGAAACACAATTGTTTGGGAAACAGTCCTGCTTCCTAAATAGAATATTCTCTCCCTGAAGGAAAGACACATGGAATACTGAAGAGCAGACAGAAGCCTATTGGAGGGTTTGGTTTCATATTTTACATCACAGATGGTGTTTTTATTTTTCTCCAGGTTTCCAGAGGACTATATTTTCTTTCTCCCTCCACGTGTAGACACTTTATTAAAATGCAGTTTTGTGGGGCTATTCAGACTTATTAAGTTAGATTACCTAGAGAGTAGACCCTGGAAGCAATTTTAAAAATCATTTCCAGGTAATTTTTATATACGCTAAAGTATGAGAATCGTAAGTCCATAGAAAGAGATGATGGAAATACTCTTTTCTCTAGGACTTGTTCAGCAACAATCCATGTGTGGCCAGGGACAGGGATAATATGAACTGGAGAAATTAGAAAATTTTCCAGTCAGCATTGGCTGATTCCAGCAATGTATCCTCTTGATCCCGAAGGTGAGCTTTAGCGCCTGGACCCTCAGGGGAAGGTGCATCTGGTTGTGTTACAATGTCTGCGATTCCAAAAATAAGGAAGACTTCATAAAAAAATGCCAATGGCAACATAGGGATGATGCCAAATTCTACTTTGGGGGGAATAAAACTCAAGTCAGGGTTAGTGTTACAGAATAGCCAGTGGGGTCCTGCTGCTCACCACCTCCCTCTAGGCAAAATTCCAGAGGCAAATATTTGGTGATGAAGGAAAGGAGTCTTTATTCAAAAGCTACACAATTTTGGAATAACAGCTTTCCACATGCATTAGTCACTGAAGCCTATCAATTAAGGCTAAAGTCTGCAACTCCTGAGTTCCTCTATCATTCCCCCAGTTAGTTTTTAATTTTTTTAATTATCTTTATTTATATAGGATGAGTTTACAAATTAAATTAACATAAGATTCAAAAGCTACACAATTTTGGAAGAATGGCAGTCTTCCGACTCAGAGCCCGTCCGCCCTAGAATACTCAGAGAAGAATAAGCCTGCCACCCTCTGCCAGGCCAGCCTGAGCCCGCACTGTGCCCAGAGTTCCTTCTCCCACCCAAAATTCTGCTCTTTGGGTGACAAAGGCAGCTGAAGCACAACCATCCAGGCGCCCTCCAGTGAGAGAGCCAGAGAGCCAGTCTCTGTCCTCCTTTCATTTTAATTCTTTTGGCCCATAAGTCCATGTGCTCCGGAAGTGTTCAGCTTCTCAGCCAATCCTGTCCTAGGCTGTTCACCTTTGCCCTTCTATCCTCCTTCCCAGTAATTTGATCAGATCTCTAATCAGATTGGATATTAAAATAATAATAAAAGGCACATGTTTGGGCAGGGAAGGCATGCTATGCCAATTATAAGGAAATACCCGATATTAAGGCTGGCAGGGCCTGATCTAAGTAACAAGGAATCTTTATGTGGGCAGATTATTGGGGCTAAAATTGATTTGTGTCATAGCCTCTTTCGAAATAAGGCCTGTTGGTTTGTCTTCCTGAACACCAAGGCCACCACATTGTGAAACCAAAATCTGACATGTCATCAGACTCCTTCTCCCATCTTATCCTTGATTTGGACTTTTCTCTTTGTTGTCCTGGATGGCATTTCCAGTCTTGCCTTGGCTCCCCTAATTGCACATCCAGGTGAGCCTGTGCAGCCTGTTGCCATAGGCTTCCACTCCACTAACTCACAGGCAACTAAAACTCGAACCTCCCATTTGTGACATGTGACCAAGACACCATCTCCAATTTGTCACAATATACATTTTAATGAAAGAGTAATTTCTGTGCAGTTCTTGCCTCTCGCAAACCCCGAAGCAGGAAAAGCAAATATGTAAAGTGACAGCTACATCACCACAATCCTTTTGGGTCAGATTTCCTAAGGAAACATGAGGAACAATCAAATTCTCTGTTCCTTTATCCTGCTATTTTTGAGTCATGGGCCTGTCTATCATATCTAAAAGTACTCAACCTTTGGAAAACCTTTTCTCCAATTACAGGATTGCAGGAAAGCTAACTTTTCTCCTCTATGAAGAAGAGCACCCTTCAGACCAAAGGGGAGTGACTGCTTTCTTGGTGGAATTCAGAAAAATGGAGCAATGACAGTAATAACCCTTTGTAATGATGTATGTCAGTGTTTTCCACTTAAAGCAGCTTCGCTGATATTAACAAAATAGGAAGGCATGGGACAGGGCTTGGAAATGAGCTCAACTGTCTTGGCAGTGATTTACCGTTCTAAGAAAAAATGATAGTAGAAATCTGTCTGAAGTGTTTTTGACAGTGGGAATGCTTGAGGAGCACAGGTAAATGTTCCTTATTGTCAAAGGACTGTAGCTCTTTCCCCCACCTCATGATATAGGGCTACTTGACATCTAGGGTGAGAGAAGGATCATTGCTTTCTTGGTTTGACTTGCCCCTTATCAAGGGAGAATGAGAATGGCATTGCTTTAGTAGATTTAGTGGTGAAAGCCTCAGAACTCTACATGGATTCTTTTTTTTTCTTTAAGGTTTTATTTATTTTATTTTTAGACAGGGGGGAAAGGAGGGAGACAGAGAGGGAGAGAAGCATCAATGTGTGATTGTCTCTCATGCAGCCCCTACTGGGAACCTGGCCTGCAACCCAGACATGTGTGTGCCCTGACTGGGAATCGAACCCATGACCCTTTGGTTTGCAGGCTGGTGATCAAATCCAATCCACTGAGCCACACCAACCAGGTCTACATGGATTCTTAAAACAACTATAGAAACCCTGCAATGCAACTTATCTCAGAATTTAAAAAAAAAAAAAAAAGACATAAAATCAAGATACCCATAGGGTAAAAACAAACACCTAACTTTTATGCTGCAGGTTAGAGAGAAGGGAATACAGAAAAGGTTTTATCTAGCAGAGAAGTTTCTGTGAACCTTCAGTTATTTTTGTGATTAATCTGTCAATAGATATGAATCATCCTCCCTTCTCTCTCTCCACCCTGTCTCAGGGCACCAGATCTCCTTTTTTGGTTAATTCATAATAAACTGAGATCTATCTATAGTATGAGATTCATTAAATTATTTTGTTAGAATGTTTTATTCCATATGAGAAATCATACATAATATTTTTTAAAAATATGACATTTTATTTTTTATTATATGTTTGGAAAATATGATTTTACTGGACATATGAAGAAAAAAATATATTATTACCATGCTAGTATTTTTGTATAATTTTCTATATAAAGATAGCATATATACCACATAAATTATGCACATATGGATATACAGCATCAGGCAAAGTTAGGTTTACAGTTGTATGTGAGTTTTATTCTTGTATTACTATTTATTAGTTATTGTATTTTTTCCACATGAAAAACTGTAAACCAGCTTTTACCCCACCCTGTATTTCTGCACTACATACATAAATATGTGTATACATAAAAAGATATAAATATGTTTGCAAAAATGTATATATATTCAAATATATAAAATATGGATTATTATATGGAATGTATAAGTTATTTTGTATAAATCTCTGATATCATTAGATACACTTTAAAGCAGGATTTTAAAAAACTGTATAATGTCCTATAGTTTGGACATGCCATGACTTATTTTGCTGTTTTCTCAGAATATTTTTGTAAATCGTACCACATATTGTTGCTTTTTCATGGATCTGTTTTGCTGTTGTATATTTACTTTTATTTTTAGAGGCTGTGGTAAGTACAATAAGGCTCCCCCAAAGATATCAATGCTCAAATCTCTGGAATTTGTGACTATATTTCACACTACCTGACAAAAGGAAATCTGTAAATGTAATTAATGTTAAGAACTTTAAAATAAAGGGAGTATCCTGGATTATTCAGATGGGCATAATGTAATCACATGAGCCTTTAAACAGCCAAGGGCTTTGTCTGACTGGAAGCAAAAAAGAGATTTGGCAGGAGGAGAAGTTAGAGATATTCCATTCATAAGAAGGATTTAGCATGCAGTTGCTAGCTCTGAAGGGTAGGGACCAACGTACAAAGACCAGAAAGAGGCCTGGAGGATGCTCCCCAGCAGAGATTCAGCTAAGAAAGAGGGACATCAGTCTTATGTCTGCAAGGAACTGAATTCCACCAACAGCCTGAATGACCCTGCAAGGAGAATTCTTCCCAGAGCCTCACGATAAGAAACCAGCCAGCCCACAACTTGATTAGGGCCTTGGGAAACCCAGAGCAGAGAAGGTAGCTGAGCCAACCCAGTCTTCTGACCTACAGATCTGAGATAATAAATTTGTATCATTTTAAGCTGCTAGGTTTGTAGTAATTTATTACAGCAGTAATAGAAAACCAATACAATGGCTTATAATAGATTCTCTTTCATCAAGAATGAATTATTTTATTTTTGTTTTTTGAGCTTTTCAAATTGGGTCATTATTATCTATAGAAACCAATTATTTGAAGTATTCATAGAGGAACTTAAATTTGATATACAGAATGAATGGGATAAAAAGCAAATACTGTACTGATCTATTTCATCCAGAGTTATACACATTAAATTCTACCATGGTGTCCCCTAGAAGTCACCAACAAAAAGGTGTACAGTGTTGCCCTAATTTGTGCAAGGTTGCTTTCGATGGATCTTTCTGATGAACTGTATAATCCTGCAGTAGTGACATTATTGTGCTTAAAAATAAATATAATGTGAAGCCAATTAATCAGTTGACTTTTAAATTATATGTTAAAAGGGACTCAGGTTTATAATTACTTTTTAAAAATTTTTTATTCAAAACCCTATTTCACTGGCACTTAGAAAGTTTCTAGCAGGATAAATTGTTATAAGAAAAATAGTCTTCTTACATCTTCCTTTCCTGGAAACCATGTGAATTTTCCTGTGAAATGATTGAAAGAGATATGAATTACTCTTTTACATGTTGGTTAACAAATTGAAGCATCCCATAAATAAGAAAATTTACCTTTTGCAACATGATATAAATAGAATCAGAATTTATAGACCCTATCTGGAAATCAGTTATTTACTCTCCTGGGCCTTCTAGGTGTAATTCACTCATGATCCCACTCTGAAATAGCATCCCTTATATCCCTAGAAAAGTTGCAAAAACTAATTTTTTTAAAAATTACCTTTTTTTTCCGAGGAGGACTTCTGTTCTAATAAATGTACTAAATTATAATTAGTGCTATGCAACCGTCACACACTTCCCTCTGAAGACAGTGCTTTATACTTTTTTAGGCAAACAAAGTTAAAACAAGGCAAAATCTTTCTAATAAGACTTAAAATTTTGTCATTGAGAACTTGGCACCGGTTTTATACAAAAGAGAGTTTTCAAGGGCTGGAAAAACAATGAACAAAAGGAGACACCCAAAGAGCGATGCTCCTGGTGAGGAATCCGAAAAGGGACCATAGGTAATTTAAGACTGGGGGCAGGATAATACAAGCCTTAAAAAGCAAGAAAGGAGAACAAATGCTTATATCCTCTCAGTTTGGGTGGCTGCTACAAGATGAATGGTCTGTTTGTGTGTCAATGATTTCTGTCCAATGACGAATGTTCTCCATCAACTCCACCTGCTCCAAAGGTGCACACCTTCTGTGGGGGGCCACTATGTGTTTTTCTAGCCTCTTACCTCTTCCCATTGTAGCTGGTGTCTCTTGCTATCAAATTGCAACATGAATGCGATGACTGTTGTCCAGCACAGCTACCACCTGCATGCCTCATGACTCTCAAAGCCACCCATGTTCTGCTAAAAGTCAGTGGAATTGGTGAGGTCAGAGGGTCCACAAACCTTAAGCGTTTCTGGGCTATAGTCACCCAGCCCATGTCCCTGTCTCCTTGCTTCTTATGTAATATGAGAAATTTAAGTCTCTTTTATACTTACTACATCAATATAAGAAACAGTATTCTCTGTTTTCTGTATCAGACCAAATATTTCACTCTTCACTTTTCTCAAAGCCCTTTTGCATTTTAGGGCATATTTCAGGATTAAAAAACTCCACTAAAGACTTAACCTCTCCATCCTTTCCATCTCTTGAAGGGACTTAAACTAAAACCTGGCATTCTGCAGATGACAGATTTTTAAAATTTACATCAAGTGGAAGCTGCTCATTTTCCCTCATCCCATGTACTTAAAGGTAAGGACATGTGATAGGTGCAAACTTTTCTCTCCAGTTCACTATAAGACAATTTACAATCCGTTTGATAAAAAATAAGCATAACACATAATTATGTTATAGTAGGGGATTTTAATATCCCGCTGTCAACAATGGATAGATCTTCCAAACAAAATATCAACAAGGATATTGTGGAACTGAATGACACATTGGATCAAATGGACTTAACTGATATATATTAAAACCTTTCATCCCAAAGAAGCAAACTACACATTCTTCGCAAATACATGTGGAACATTTTCAAAGATAGACCACATGAAAGGACACAAAATAAGCCTCAACAAATTCAAGAAAATTGAAATGATAACAAGTATTTCCTTAGACAATGAGGGCTTGAAGGTAGAAACCAACCTCAAGGAAAAAACTCAAAAACTTTCAAACTCATGGATACTGAAGAGCATGCTATTAAACAAAGAATGGGTCAATAATGAGATCAATGAAGGAATCAGAAAGTTTCTGGAAACAAATGAAAACAAACACACAACAGCCAAAACCTATGGGACACAGCGAAGGTAGTCCTGAGAGGGAAGTTCATGGCAACACAGGCCTAACTGAAAAAGATAGAAACATTTCAAATAAACAACCTAACCCTACATATACAGGAACTGGAGCAACAACAACAAACAAAGCCCAGAGTGAGTAGAAGGGTGGAAATAACCATGATCAGAGCAAAACTGGATGACACAGAGACTAAGAGAACAACTCAAAGGGTCAATAAGTCCAGGATCTGGTTCTTTGAAAAAATAAACAATATTGACAAGCTTTTAAGCAGACTCACCAAGAAAAAATGGGAGAGGTCTCAAATAAATGAAATCAGAAATGAAAGAAGAGAAATTACAACTGATACCACAGAAATACAAAGGATTGTAAGAAATTACTATGAACAACTATATGCCAAGAAATTTGAAAACCTGGGTGAAATGGACAAATTTCTGGAAATATATCATCTTCCAAAACTGAATGAAGAAGAAGCAGAAAGTCTGAAAAGACTGATAACAGCTGGTGAAATTGAAGCAATAATCAAAAACTCCTGGCACAGAAAAACTCTGGACCATATAGTGTCCCAGGAGAATTTGAAAAAACACTTAAGGGAGAGCTATCCCTTGTCCTTCTCAGAGTATTCTAAAAAATCCAAGAAGAAAAACACTCCCACACCCTTTTTATGAGGCCAGCATCATCCTAATCCCCAAAACAGATAAAGACACAACAAAGAAAGAAAACTACAGGCCAATATCACTGATGAACATAGATGCTGAACTCTTCAACAAAATATTTGTCAACTGCATGCAGCTATACATTAAAAAGATAATATGCCAAGATCGAGTGGGATTCATCCCAGGGATGCAGGGATTGTACAATATTCACAAATCAATAAAAGTAATACACTACATTAACAAAAGGAAAGACAAAAATCACATGATCATATCAATAGATATAGAAAAAGCATTCGATAAGGCACAGCCACCCCCATTTATGATAAATACACTCAGCAAAGTGGGAGTAAAGGGGGCATAGCTCAACATAATAAAGGCCATATATTAAAAACCTACAGCCAACATCATACTCAACAGGCAAAAACTAAAGGCTTTCCCGCTAAGATTGGGAACAAGAAAAGGATATCCACTTTCACCACTTCTGTTCAACATAGTATAGGAAGTCCTAGACACAATGATCAGACAAGACAAAGAAATAAAAGGCATGCAAATTGGAAAGGAGGAAGTAAAATTGTTGTCGTTTGCAGATGACATTATAGTGTACATAGAAAACCCTATAAACTCCACCAAAAAACTACTTGACCTAATAAGTGAATTAGGCAAAACAGCACAAACAAAGTCAATATTCAGAAATTGAAGACATTCTTGTACACCAGCAATGAAATATTAGAATCAGAAATCAGAAAAAAAAAATCCCACATGCTATAGCAACAAGAAAAATAAAATACCTAGCCATAAACTTAACCAATGAGGTAAATGACCAATACTCAGAAAACTATACAACACTGAAGAAAGAAATTAAGGAAGGTGCAAATAAATGGAAGCATACACCGTGTTCATGGACTGGGAGAATTAACATCATCAAAATGTCCATACTACACAAAGTACTTTATAGATTCAATGCAATCCCTATTAAAATACCAGTGACATATTTCACAGATATAGAGAAACATTTCCAAAATTTATATGGAACCATAAACAACCCCAGATAGCCGCAGCTATTTTGAGAAAGGAGAACAAAGTAGGAGGAATCACAACCTGACATTCAAACTAT
Source organism: Mormoops blainvillei (assembly GCA_004026545.1). Lineage (NCBI taxonomy): Eukaryota > Metazoa > Chordata > Mammalia > Chiroptera > Mormoopidae > Mormoops > Mormoops blainvillei. Next base: position 42,438 of record PVJD01010155.1, read on the forward strand.
ATGTAAGGCCACCATAATCAAAACAGTCTGGTACTGGCAGAAGAATAGACACACAGACCAATGGAACAGAATAGAGACCTGAGAAAGAGACCCATGTCTCTATGGTCAATGAATATTCAACAAAGGAGGCAGAAGCATAAAATGGAGCAAAATTAGCCTCTTCAACAAATGGTGTTGGGAGATCTGGACAACTACATGTAAAAAAATGAAATTCGACCACCAACGTACACCGTACACAAGAATAAACTCAAGATGGATGAAAGACTTCAATATAAGTTGTGACACCATAAAACTCCTAGAGGAGAATAGAGGCAGGAAAAAGTAAGATATTCCACACAGTAATATTTTCACTGATATGTCCCCTAGGGCAAGAGACATAAAGGAAAGAATAAACAAATGGGACTTCATCAAAATAAGAAGCTTCTGCATGGCTAAAAAAGATCATCGAAATGAAAAGGTAACCAACCGTATGGGAAAATATATTTGCCAATGATACCTCGGTTGTGGGTTTGATCTCCAAAAATATATAAATAAGACACATGACTCCACTCCAGGAAGAAAAACAATCCAAATTTAAAAATGAGCAAAGGATCTGAACAGGCAGCTCTCCAAGGAGGACATACTGAAGGCCCTGAGACATATGCAAGGATGCTCAACATCACTAGTCATCAGAATGATGCTAATTAAAACCACAATGAGACACTTCTTCATACTGGTCAGAATGGCCATCATTAATAAATCAACAAACAACATGTGCTGGCGAGGTTGTGGAGAAAAAGGGACTCTAGGACACTGTTGGTGGGAATGTATACTGGTGTAGCCACTGTGGAAAACAGTATGAAATTTTCTCAATAAACTAAAAATTGGACTGCCTCTTGACCCATCAACTCCATTGCTGGTGTTTTATCCTAAGAATCCCAAAACACCAATTCAAAAGAACCTATACACCCCAATGTTCATAGCAGCACAATATACAATAGCCAAGTGTTGGACACAAACTAAGTGCCCAACAGTAAATGAGTGGATCAAAAATCCATGGTACATTTACACAATGGAATACTACACAGCGGAAAGAAAGAAAGAACTACTGTCCTTCATGAAAGCATTGATGGAACTGGAGATCATTATGCTAAGTGAAATAAGCCAGTCAGTGATCTCACCGAGTGATCCCACCTATAAGTGGAATCTAATGAAGAAAACAAATAAGTAAGCAAAATATAACCATCTGCATTGAAAGAAAGAACAAACTGAAAATAAGCAGAGGGGATGGGGGAAGGGATAATGGGAGAAAGAAGGGGAAGGGTCATCAAGGAATGTGTATAAAGGACTTATGGACAAAGCCAAAACCGGGAAGGATTGAGGGTGGGAGGCGGGGGTGGGTGGGGCTGGGGAAAATGATGGCAGGAAAATGGAGACAACTGCTTGAACAACACTTTAAAAAAATGGAAAAAAATATAAGTAATGGTATAAATAAAAAATATGTGCTAATAATTTCTAGAATTGTCACATTACTTAAGGTTATCTTCACATGATATTCCTTGCCTTTACATGGTATTTTCAGGCTCTGGAAAGTTCTAACATCTCAGCTGACCCTTAGCTTCCTGGCCAGCTGCCTACTTCTCAAGTCTTTACTGCACTTTTTCTTGCTGTTAAAGTTAATTAGGAATTATTGATGGCATGACTCCTTCAAGCCTTTGTTTAGTTTCATTAGATAGGCAATCCTTCTACTAAAAAAGAGTAAGTTCTCGCCAGTTTCAGAGAAAGCCTGAAATAACATTTTCTCCAAATTTGTTCTTTTCTTTTTTTTCAGATGAAAAAAAAGGTGATCCTGTGTCTCTTTCATCAGTTTGCTTATTTTTTTCCCCTAAACCCATGACCTTCCACTGGTTAGGAAAGCAGGGGACACTTATCTTTGTGACTAAATTACTAATTCATTCAACTTTCTCCTTTATCAATGCTCAATTAAGAGAGAATATTTCCCTCTCTTTCTTCCAGTTTTGCAACGTGCTTAGACCAACTTGATTTTCTTTTGACTGTTATAAATACGTCCGACTAGGGAAAGATAATTAGAGTGATTGCCTCACAATGGCTATTTTAGTAACTGTGTCCAACATGTATCCTGGCATGTGATGTCATGCAATAATTCACAGTGATGATACTTCTGAGGATTACTTGTACTTTTTTTTATTAAGTTACTATACAGATCTGTACAATGTTAAACTGCTTTTATTGCAGTCTTGCCAGTAAAAAATGTATACAACTGAAAACCTTCTCATATATTTCATAATTATTCATCATTTAAGATTTTGGGAAAGGCAACTACTCTCAGCTCTACTGATAATGTTCAGAGTACTCAATAGATATTTTGTTGTCTCTTTACTTATTTGGTTCCCCTATTAGCTTGAGGCTTCTTGCCAGCAGAGACCTTGCTTTCTGTGAGTCTCCAACAACTCCTTACATGGTGTTCCAGTAAATATTTATTGGATGAATGGATGAATGAATGAATAAATGATTTAATATAAGCATGGAGAAATGAATAAATGAAAGAATTAGTACGTTAAGTATAGTTAGTATACTAACCGATAGCCCTAGTGTGAAACGAGGTTAGAAGTCTGCTGGATACAGTCAAACCTGCAAGGCACAGCTCCTTTTGCTCAGTAACTCGTTCCTTGGCTGCATCCTGTGTTACCCTGTAAATTAACTCTTCCTCAACAGCAACTGCTTGTTATCTCCTTCAATTATGTGAGAGTTGGAAAAATATGAGAGAAAAAGGAGGTCTCTTAACTAAAACAGAAAAGGAGGATAAATATAGCTAGCAAAATTGTGGCACACAACAGATACTGTGTGCCATCACATCTTCTTCAGTGTCCAGAGCTCTCAACCAATTCCATACATATATTTAGTGAGGTTTAGAAGGAAGGGCTCAGTGTTATTAAGTGAATGCCACAGATTAAAATACTGTGGAAAATTAATGGTATGAGGGCTGGAGAGTGGTGTCTGAAACACAATTTGCTCCTTACTTCATATTATGGAAGTAAGGAGGGAAGATCATTGTCAAAGCAGAGTTTTGCTGCAGCCCTGTGATAAGCTCTCTAATGGGAAGAAGCAGAGTATCCAAGAACAAAGATTTTAAAAATTGGCTTGCAGTGAGTGCAGGTGATGAAGCAGCTGGCAGAGTTAATAACATACCTTCTATAATTGCCAAAGACCTAGTTACAAACAGAGTGGATAATGCCACATTGGAAAGGGATGAGGAGAAAATTACATAGGGACGAGGGGCAGAATGCGTGGGGGTGGGGCCTAGAAGGTACAGGAGGGTGCAGAGTATGTGGACAGAGAATAATCTCGGATTGAGGATATGGGGAGAAGGCTTTTGGGAAGGAGTACATAATGACAATGACAGGTAGGTAAAAAGACGGGAAACAGAATATTTGGAAAGAAATAACATTTCGAGCAGGAAACAGAGTTCTGGTTGCTAGGCCCAGGCTGATTTTGGCTCAGAATGCTTTGAATTGGAAGAAGCATATTTGGAGAACGCGGAGACTGATTCTCAGTGTTTATTTGCAAAATCAGAGGTAAATATAGGACAGAGTGTTTAGACTGGGGAAGAAAAGTATAAGGAGGGATTAACTTGGGTTAATAGTTGATTATTAGACTATCTTGCCACAGAGATAGAGCAATGGCAGCCTAGCACATTTAAAGTTATTAAGGGGAAACCAGCAATCAGCTTCAATTTATAAAAATTCACTATGCAAAATTGTGCCAATAATTCTTTTCTAGCAGGAAAACCTCCAGCATTGTGTTCACTTTAAATCTAGGTTTAACATCCCATTAAATTCTGCTTAAATGTTTTCCTAAGTAATGCTTCAATAAACATAGTTTTGTAGCAGAAAAAGTATATGATTTGTTGGAGACTATAACAAAATATAAAAGTAATCCTAATAGTACTTCAGATACAGGAAGATGTAAGCCAAATAAAACATGTTCTTAAAGAGCAGAAACAAAATACAAAGACCATGGAAAACCGTCAGTTTAATACCAGCTGGCATCAGTGAAGTATAATGGGAAAAATTTGTCTAGTTCTAATATAATTTTAATTATAGGAGCGTTTTACTGACAACATGCTTGAGCGAATGACAGACTATTGTAGGGCTATAAACAGGAAAGGACTGTATCAAACTAAGTAGCCTTGGGTCCCAAACCACTCTCCATACTCTAATGTCAAGATGATAAAGGGAACCGAGGGTACCTGCTTAACATGGTCCCTTGATAAGACAGCCCCAAGGCATTTGGGACAGGGAGTTGATAAGTGGAAGGTAAATACTTGAGGAAGGGGGAGTTTTCTTTTAAATATCTAAACCCAAGTTTGAAATCTTCCTAAATGCTGCTATTCTTCCACTTTCTCTGGATGAGTGCTTGAAACGGTTGGGTACCGAGACACACACCCATGTCGCTGGTACACAGTTGCCTTTCCTGTTTCCTTAGACAGTCAGCATTGCATTGCAGAGGAAACTGGAGACCATGCACTTGCTTTCCCAGTTCCCTGGTGAGTTAGTCTGTACTCAACACAGCCCAGACATTCCTATTACTGAGTCCTATTTTCTATGCACTCATCATTTCTCAGGTAGTTGCATGCCCAGGGGAAGTCAAATAGGCATCATTCCTTTATGAAAAGAGAGTTCTGTACCAGAAGTGATTATCTAAAGCTACAAGTAGTCTGTTGACTTGAACACTGATTACATGCAAGTTTTAGGCAAAAACTGGAGAAGGAAGGAAATGGAAAAAGATAAAACTACTTAAAAATGCACCAAAAATAAAAGAGAAAACAAGAAAAAAAGACAACTGGAGAAAGCCCTGGTTGAGTAAGGCGGCCTGTTCCTGGATTCCCTGTGATCATGCTCTACTTTTCTGCCAGAGGGCTTATGTAAAAGCTGCTCATCCGTGCATCTGTGACTCTCCAAATCCCTTTAACTCCTCCAGCAACACTGTCTGCCGGCTGGGGTGTCCCTGAGGCCCATTGCCACTCCTCCCATTTCTCAGTTCTCATTGCCAGACAAGACGGTCCCCAGGCCTGCAGTAGTGTCTGCTCCAGCTGTGTTTGGCCCCTCATAAGAGGCAAAGCCTCGGAGTCGGCTCCTTTCCCACCAGGTTCACGGCCATGGCTGGTGTGGTTCCTGATAAGAAAGCCTATACCGAATGGTTTGTTTAATTGTTAGGTGTTAAAATATCGGCATATGGTTTTGGTGATGATTTCTTTTTTCCTAAACACTTGCTCATTTCTGGAGGTTGCCCAAACTTATACATTAAGGAAACTCAGCGGTATCAAGATGGTAGACACGATCATATCAGTTATCCAGTTTTTTTAATTTTGACTTTTTCTGGCCCATAGGCTGAGTTTACTCTTAAATTAAATAATTCTTCATGTTTAGAATTATTTTCAACGAATTTCAGTTAAATGAGGTTTGGACTTCTGTGACAAACGACAGATGGCAGAGCCAAGTGCTGACAGCTATGGCAGTTGACACAGGAAACATTTTTCGAGAATCAGTACTGTCGTCTCTTCCCAATTCCATTTGAGTGCTAACAGCAAGCTAGGAATCAGATATAAAGAACTCCTAAAACCGAAAACAATTTACCTGGATTCTCCTATTGTTTTTTATTAGTCTCTATCATCAATAAGGGCATACACAAAAAAGGGGGTTCCCACCATTCAGGTTCCATGTCTGTTTAAGGCATTTGGGAGATATACCCACCTTGTGCGTGAGGAAAGGGAGAGAATCATGGTATATATCCATTGGCTATGCTATATTCTTATTCTATTATGCTCCAGGCCAAGGGTCCCTGTGGCAGTGCACGTCCTCAGTGGAGAAACGCTGCTATTTCTGGAGAAGGGAAAAGTGGATGATTATAGACTAGCATATTGACATTGGTCATTGGGAGACTGATAAGTTATGCAGAAATAACTTATGTCCTTCACTTTTCACTGCTTTAGTCCAAGTTCTAACAGGATTTGTACACATGATCTTGGTGTCGGGAGGGGCACTTTATTTTCTTAAGCCCCAAGCGTTATCATCTGCAAAAGGAAGATACACATCTTCACTTTCTGACTTCCAGGATTATAGTCAGACTCAAACCGTATAGCTTGAAGAAAGTTCTTAGTAATCTGCAATGAACTATACCGTTGCATAGAACTCTCATTTGGTTTCATAACCATGGGCCTAAGTTCCTCTAAAGGAGACTTTTCATTGGACGGGTATGGAGTTCCTGTTTATAAATTGGTTCTTACTTTCCATGGCTGTCCTAGGAAGGTGATGGTTTGGACAGCAGGGGCTGTGGCACAGCTTCTGCCTGTCACATCTCATCTGAATCACCTTTCAGCTGCTACTGCTGAAGAGTTTGTGACAAAATGAGTTGGAGAGGACACTTGGCAATTAGTCTTTAACGCACTTCCCTTCCAGACTTTCTTCCCAATGTCTAGCACAAGGTTCTCTTTGGTTTTATTCCCTCTGCCCCCAACACCCAACTTAAAATATTTCTGTTTAGTTGAGAAAGCACCAATTACCCAGCAGGAAGAGCATTCTCGAAGCTGAATTGCAGAAAGCCATTAGGACCAGATCTTTGAGAATCTGAGAAGGTCTCATTAAGTGGGTACTCAACAGACCATTGATTTGACATTGCCCTACGTATTATGATAAACACGAGTCAGCTCTAGGCACTGAAAAATCTGCCTTCTGTGAGTCAGGACAAATGCATTGGTGATTTGTTCAACATTCAACACTCCAATGTGGATAGTAGTCATGACGTCAGGATGGTTTCAAGATCTGGGTGAATTCTTTTACCTACATTATTAAAGATAACTAGTTGTCTTTCCTAGCTTCGCTATCCAGTCCTTCCCCTCAAACCACACTTCTAATTGGTCATATGTGCTTTTGAGTGTTCCTCTTAAGTGCCTTTTGAATCTGCCTTCTCTCTATTAGAAAGACCAGCTTTTCTTGGCTCAGGAGAACCATTACAAAAACCATGCAATTGACCTTCTGGCAGCAGCCTTCCTCCCTCTAGTCCATCTTTGCTCCACTCTGCTATTAGAGTCATCTCAAAATACCTAAACCATGACTTTGTTATTCTTCTGTGAATGCCCCAGTGCTTCCCTAAAATCCACAGGATTATGTCCAATGCTTTAGCACAGACTACAAGGCCACATTTTTCCACTCGATAGGCCTGTGTTTCTTAAGCCTGGCCCTAGGATTATCTGCTTCAAAGTAAACCAGGTTGTTTATTTGAAATGAGTACTACAGGGCTCTCCCCTAAAGATGCTGAATTATGATTTGGGGAGCATGATCTACTAAATTTGCATTTTAAACAATAGTCCCAGGTGACTTTTGCATGTAGTAAAATCAGAACCACTGCCTTAGACCATGGAAAAAGAAACTCCTTGGGGCCAAGAAAGCAACCATGTCTATTCTTCCTGTGTGTATTCCCCATATTTCCCTGGAACTACTATGAACTCAATAAGTATTTATTTAATAAAAAGACATAAAATAGGCCTAACTCAAAATACACCAAAGAGGATGTTGACTAGATGCAGGCTTGAAGAAACCTTATGGTGTGCTGGGAATATTCTGTATTGATCTGAGTTATGACTTTATGTAGTTATGCAAATGTAAAAAATCACTTAAGATTAATGCATTTTTATGCACTTAACTATATGTGTGTATATATATGTGTGTGTATATATATACATAAAATCTCAATATGAATGAAAAAAAGACTCAATGAATCAATGAATAGAGCCCAGCATTTTGCTTCTCCTCATTTCTATACCCAAAGTGGGTTTTCTCTCCAATCTTCCTTATCTTGGTCAATCCACCTCTCTAGCCACAACTCCTCAGTTAGTTTTTTAAAAAAACCTTTCTATTCACAATCTTCATGGAAATACTCCTTAGTCCATCATTTTCCTCTACAATGTCTCAAAAGGCTTCCTTCCTTGACCTTCTCAATGACACTACCCCATTCAGTCCCCAATTATTTAGAATCCAGCTCTAATTATGCCATCCCAACCCAATTTAAAACTTCGAATGGCTCTCTATTGCATAGAAAAGTGCTGCTCATCTTTGACCTTCATTAGCTGATCTTAATGTACATATACTGCTTGTAAGTCTCTCTTGGCTTCAACGTCCAAGGCACCTTATACTAAATCAATCTTCTTGAATAGTATTTCATGTCCGTGTGTCTTTGCCCATGCTCTTTTCACTGTCCAGAATGCCTTTATCCCATTTTTATCTTCTGAAAGTCTACACGGCCCAGCTCCAATGCTGCCTCTTCCTTGAAGCTGCCTCTGATCCCATGTGCAAAGAATCATCTACTCCTGAATGTTCTTAATGTGTGAGACCTTTTTGATTCAAAATAAGCATGGATTATGCAAGTCTCCAAGCTCAGGGAAGGAATGTTAAGGTAGTGGGAAAGAGTACCTCATAGCTGTTTTTTTAGGAGCATTAGGTCTCTTACACTTTGCAGAAAGATAAGGGGTTTAGGATTAATAATATGCATTAGGCACTAAAACAGAGCTGGCTCTGAATCTGCAGCAGCCACTTTTGGATGAATGGAAGAGAGAGTGGCCCTTGCTTATCGTCGAGATGGCTGCAGTCTCTACCCTGTGAACATGAGCCCGAAATCACCAGATGATTAGAGAGGGGAGAAAAAAGAGGCTCTTCCATTTTGAAAATCACTTTATTGGTACATAAATCCAAACAGGAAATCCTTGTAAGTTTATGTGCAAGTAATGATTAATGCTTACTATTTGTCTAAAATTTCAACTCAAAAACTCTTTCTTATACATCTCATTTAACCCTAATAACACCTCCATGGAGGAAGTGTTACTTCTATATCCTTTCTAAAGAAATGAATAGTATGTTATTTAGAGAAGTACAGTGATATAAGATTTTATAGAAATCAATACAATGGAGACTCAATGCAGAATTTTTTAGAAATCTTGTGCTTTCCAGTAAAATTAAATGTTTTCTTAGCATTGTAATTTTACTTAAAATTTTCTAATTGAAACTAGAAGTAGAAGGTGTAAACATGCATACATATGTACATATCACATACATGTATATATGCCATAAACATGTATACTTATAGGTGTAATATATGTGTATCTTTCATAAATTAAGCCTGTGCTGAGATTAGCATTTTGAACAAACTGACTGAAGAATAGTGCATATATACTTTTAAGAGTTAAAGCTGTTTTTAATATTTTGTCTGGCTCATTTCACTCAGAATAATTCTTTTTTTCTTTTTTATTGAATTTATTAGGGTGACATTGGTTAATAAAATTCTATAGGTTTCAGGTGTACAATCTATAACACCTCATTTGCATATTGTGCTCTGTGTTCACCACCCCAGGCCAAGTCTCCATCTATCATCATTTATCCCCCTGTATCCTCTTCTGCCTCCCCCACCCCATTTCCCTCTATGATTTCATATTTTTAAAAAATAGTGGCAATTTTATTATATGTGATAATAACATTAAAAGTAGGAAAACACCTTCTGTTAGAGATGCATGCTGAAGTGGTTAGAGATAATGTGTTATAATATCTGTAATTCAAAATGCTTAAGCAACAAAAACAGAGAGAGATGATACAAATGTGGAAAAATGTTAATGATTATTGAATCTGGGGAGTAGATTGATGATATTTATACTATTATTCATGATGAAAAATTTTAAAGGCTTAAAAAAAGAGTTCAAACTATTGGAAACTCAACTTTATGTAGGTCTCTTAAAGTGTATGTGGACAATAGTACTTCAGTAGGGACCCTAGAATTTCTTGAGTCTTTATATATTAAAGGAAAAATTGTGGGATTCTTGATCTTATTTTTAAATCAGACTGTTTTTATTCCACCACTGAATATTTCCTAAATGATCTATAAGACCCTAATTTTGTTTTTCTGGAAAAGATTATTAACAATAATCACAGTAATAAAACAGCTAATATTTATTTTGTATTTTGTGCCAGTCATGCTTTGTCACTTGATTCTCATAACTATTACATGAATGAAAAATAATATTAATATTGCTATTGTATATTGATACAAATAAGACAAAGAATTTAAGTAGTTTTCTCACTATCACACAGTGAGAAAGCATAGGAATGGTATTCATCTTGTCTAGTTTCTTCTTTTAGGCAGAGCAGATTTCAGGGTGGTGATTTGTGAGGATCAAGAATGAGGGACTGGGAAGGATAAAACTGGGAAGAATGGAGAGTCAGTTTAAGAGACTGATATCAAGTTACTGCTGTGGTGAAGCTGTATCCCATTAGGACCTCCTAAAAGAGAGGCGGTCAAGAATTGCTCAACATTGTCGACCAAAAGATTGACAGGAGCAAGCATTTATGCACTGGCCCCCCATCATTCTTCATTGAGCATACCCCTGGGACCTTTAATATCCATCCTGACACACACATGCATGGACACACACTTTCAGACTGCACAAGCTTCATTCTACTGAGCTCTAACTCGATTTCCATGCTTTAACATTGGAGAAGGCTCAGTCCAAAAAGAAAACAGTGGAAGAACAAGTCAAATCCCACACAAATTTTGTTTATCAAGCTAGCATTGCAATCAGAGATGAGGCTGAGAGGGAATGAAGTCAGACACAAGACATGTTTTATATAGTTCACACTGGCACTACTAAGAACTTGTGCCTTATATGAAAACCTAAATCATGACTTCTTCAAGGTAGTGGCTATTTGCAAAAGACTTAATAATCGCCTATAACAAATATAAAGTTACATGTCAATTATACCTCAAAAAATTAATTTTAAATAATACAATATTCAATGGCTAGTGGAACAAGCTACTTGTTACTGATCCAAAGGATATAACTGATATTTCTCTTTTTTTTTCTCCATCACTTTATGTTGTCTCTATCTTCAGTTAGTACTTCAGTCAGTCTAGGTTACTTGCCTTGTAGGGTGACCCAGATCTTTATCCCTCAGTGGCCCGAGCCTTACTGGGGTTTGTTTGCTACAATTGTGTATTCACCATTATTGTAAGACTGGAAGCACCAAAAAATTCCCTGATGAGTTTTTTCTTCCAAACACATTATTCCATGTTTTCATTATGGAACAGCAACCTTTACTCCCCATGATAATCAGGGTCAATTTCTCATAACTACAGTAATCTTATTCTTGGCTTCTGGCCCCTGATGCCAGGTGCTACTTTTCGCATTTGTTTAATGCAACCCTTATAGTGCCCCCTTGTGGATTTGTTTCCCTCCTAGAAACCAAGATCTTTGATCCATCAGACCTTAGTGTTTTAGGGATGAAACATGTACATTTATCAAAGGGATTATTGAAAATGGTGGTTCTAAGTGCCAGCATTCCACTCTTTGTTTTTTAGGCCCAAGTATCTATTCTAGATTTTGGAGGATGATTCACCATATAATGGTTATTGATTTACTTTATATAATACCCTCAAGGTATTAGCTCTGAGATGGTACCTTAGTTGGCCCTTCAATAGCCTATGCCATTATTCTATTACCCTAACTACTTCAATGACCATAAGTACTTTTGGGGAAAGAATTAGGTGAATATTTATCATGTGTATTTGAATGGCATGACAGAAACTTTCTTCAAGCAGACATATCTCCCTTTCAACCAGTGGGCTCTGGGTTGGATGTAGGACCCTGATGAGTACTTTGCTGAGGATTGAACTGCACATGCACAGATGAATGCGAGGGTTCTGTATTGTTTGAGAATATTCAATCTGCCATACAGAACAGGATAATTAATGACATGATGAAACATAATTATTTAGCATAGATAATAAGTAAATAGGGAGCTTATGATACGTAGGTAAAGCTCCTGGGAGGTGTTAAATACAGATAATGAGGACATAAGGGGCCTAGGAAGCAGGGGCAGAATTTATGAGACATGTTAAATACAGGCTGTGAAATAGTTAGTAACCTATAAGACATGCCAAACATAGATAGAATAAGTAGCCAAGATGATGGAACAAATATAAGCACTAATTGCACATAAATAGGAATAGAAAGGCCCTCCTTTGAATTGACAGTATCATATGTACTCTATGAAGAAATGCAAATAAAACCCATGATTGCTCAACAGGCTAATTTGCAACTTTGTCCTATGGCTAGGTGTTTTTGTCCCTACAGCTTTCTGATAGAGCAAGCATGGATCATTGACCCAGGACACTCTCTGTCTATAAATCTCCTAGCTCTGACTTCAATTCTGGATCTTACAGTGACACCAAGAATCATGAAGTCTGATATAGCTGAGAGAGAAGAAAAATGCACATTAATAACCCAGGACTCAAGGAGCATGGTCTTTCTGTTCACATGTAACTGATTCTAAAAGTGTTAATATACCCCACTTCTCTCCCCTTGATTCTTGCTGTGTGTAGTATGTGATTGTCTAACGACTATGCCGTACACCTGAAACTAATACAAAATAATATTAAATATAAACTGTAATTGAAAAAATAAGAGAAATAAAAAATAAAATAACAAGAAACCACTTAAATTTGATCTGTGGGCTCTTCTGTTCTATGGCCTATGACCTATCAAGATAACTTGATAGTGTTTTAGAAGCATGAAGATAATTTTCCACATTGCAGTTGATCAAGACTACGGAGTCTAAGCAGAGAATAACACCTACAGAGTATAGAAAAAAGAGGTAACATAGATTAAGTGTGCTGGGGGACATTAGAATTTCAGCCCACCCAGAGTGGAAAGACCTTGTTAACACATCCTTGATAATGTGGGCATTCACTTGAGATACTATAAAGGATGCTTTAGGAAGAAAAATTAAACTTCAGAGTAGAATAACCTTAGATCCACCTTAGCAAACACCAACAATTCTTTAACCAATACAAAGGTAACCAAGAAAATTTTAAGAACAGATAAAAGATTTGGTTAGACACTCAAAAATTAAGGTGTACAAATGGCCAATAAGAGCACAAAAGATGTTCAACCTTCCAGAAGATCTATTATTAGAGCAATACAAATTAAAACCACATTAAGATACCATGTTACACTCATTTATGGATGGGCACCTAAGTTTCTTCTAACACTTGGCTGTTGTAAATTGTGCTGCTTTGAACATTGGGATGCATAGTTTTTTTTTGAATTGGTGTTTCCAGATTTTTAGGGTATAATCCCAGCAGTGGAATCACTGGGTCAAAAGGCAGTTCCATTTTAATTTTTCTGAGGAAATTCCATACTGTCTTCCACAGTGGCTACACCAGTCTGCATTCCTACCAACAGTGTACTGGGGTTCCCTTTTCTCCACGACCTTATCAGCAGCTTGTTGTTTGTTCATTTGGTTATGATGGCCATTTTGTCTGGTGTGAAGTGGTATTTCATTGTGGTTTTTATTTGCATCTCTCCATGACAGCAGGGATGGGTCTGGAGAGCATTATGCTAAGTGAAGTAAGCCAGGCAGTGAAAGAAAAATACCATATGATTTCACCTGTAAGTGGAGAATAATCAACAGAACAAACAAGCAAGTGAAATATA
>PVJD01010156.1:0-56016 GCA_004026545.1 Mormoops blainvillei
ACATAAATATTTTGTTAAGTCCAGGTAACTTCTGAAAGAAACGGAATTCATGTCCAATGGAAAATTTGAAGAATGCCATAGGAATTATATGCATATACCTGATTTACGTCACATAAAACTTCTGTTTAGTGAAGGGAGGAGAAAAGGGAAGAATGAGGGCAGAAAAGTGATGTTCCCTCTACCCTTTTAAGTTCGTCTGGCAGGACTAATAATCAAATTAACATGAGACAAATTAACAGAAGAAAATGACCAAATTTATTGTGTATGTAGATCCTGGGTTTCCATAAGACTATGAGTCACAGGACACAGTGGGCAGTTGAGGCTTATCTGCCATTCTGGACTAAGGAGAGGGAAGCAGGAGTCTGGAATGTAATGGGAAAACTGGCCATTTGCAGGTAGGTGAGAAAGAGCAAACATGGTAAACAAATTCTTACTTGGCCAGCTAGAAATGATAGGACTCACAGTGGAATCTAAGAAGCGGGTTTTGCTTGGTTTCTCCTTGTCTGCCACATTTAATTCGTATATGCTAAGGTGTATACGCCCAGTCTCCCTTCCCAAAGCAGGTTTTTCTATTTGAATATCATAGACAGATAAGGGGGAGGTAAAACAAAACAAAGCAAAACAAACAAACAAAAAACCTTTTCTTGACTTTGTTGGGCTTTGTTTTCAGCTTGAAATAATCTACCTGCCACAGTGACACTTTCTGGGAGAAACTACTTCCAGGTCCCTACACTGACCTACATGCCTCCTGGTAAAGGATGCTCAGTACACTTTCTAAAATTCGGGTTGACTTGCCCTTGACGTTCTACCAAAAACAATGATAAAACAATCAAATCTCAGTGCAGCAAACCAGCCAGACAATTATTTTCAGAAAGCTTTCCCTGACTCACTAAAAATAAAACTGCTAAAATATAAAAGTCAATAAATAAGTTTTTTTAGAAAGAAACTTCTAGTGACTATTGAGTGCTTTAATTATACATCTGATCAAGAACTTGCATCAAAAAATATCTGCAAATTGACTCCAAAACCTTGGGTTACGTGCCGATAATGGCATTCCTAATAGCACTGACTATACTATAATAAACAATTGTAAGACAGAGTTGCATTCTGGGTTGCTTTAAAATGTTTAGGATTATAAACGTTTTTTCTTATATGTGCAAAGAGGGGAAAAGGACACAGAATTTTATCTGGAACTCTGTAATGCTTTAAATAGGCTGGGCAATAAAGAGGTGTTATACTTTATCTGTGTTACTTGAATTGATTAAGCAGGAACCTATACAGTATTAGATATTCATAGAAATGCTCCGCCTATTGTCAGGTCTACCTATCCAAATATAATTTTGGCTCTTATATTAAGATTTCTGAGACATTTTAAAGAGTTTTAAAACTTCTTTAGCATTTCTGTAATACTTTTCACCTGCCTATGTATTTAGGGCAAATATCACTTGTAGTATGGTTATTTTAGGACCTATCATACCTCTTCTTCCAGAGTTGGAGGCCCAATGAGTGTAGAAACTAAGCCTTACATTTCTTTGTATTTCCCCAAAGTGCTTCCTACTGTGACTTACAGAAAATGAGCCCTGACAAATATCGCTGAATCAGTCAAGAGAGCTAACTCCACTAACCGAGCGTCTTGGAGCTGTGAAGGGCCGTCACCCCTGTTCAAATTGGTTTCTGGATATATTGTTTTCCTAGGACTTCTATAACAACGTTCCGCACACTGGGTGGCTTACAAGCAGAACAGACAGAAATTACTGTCTCAAGGCGTCAGCAGGGTTGGCTCCTTCTAAGGTCTGTGAGGGAGAGTCGTACTAGGACTCTCTAGTCTTTGGTAGTTTGTTGGCAACTTTTGGTAATCCTTGGCTTGTAGATGCATCACCCCAGATCTCTGTCTTCGTGTTCACCTCGCGTTCTTCCTGTGTGTGCCTGCCTTTATGTACAGATTTACTTTTGATAAGTAAGCACACAATCATCACTGAATCAGGGCCCATCCTAATGACCTCATCTTAATTTGATAATCGGCAAAGGCCTTGTTTCCAAATAAGGTCACATCTTTGTTGAGGGATGCAATTCAATTCATAACACTGGGTAAGATACTTTTTTTGATGAAGCTATTACATTCCGGGTGTATTAGAAACATAGAACTTTTAGCCATGGAATATTGGCTGTCCAGAGGTTTTCAAATAGCGTCCCAAGATGCTCTGACACTCCAACAGAGACTCTCAGGAGGATTCAGGGACTGAACAGGTCTCCTGGCTTCCTGTTTTAATTACAGTTGCCATGTAACGAACCACCCCAAAACTTAGTAGGGTAAAACAATTTTGTTTTGCTCTCAGGTTCTGTGGGTAAGGAATTTAGACAGGACAAAGCAAAGACAGGTTATCAGCCCTGCTCCGCAGTGCCTGGGACCTCAGTTAGTAAGACTCAATGGCTGGAAGCTGGAATCATCTGGAGGCATCTTTACTCCTGCGTCTGGCCTTTTTGATTCTGGCTGGAACCTCAGCGGGACGTCTCCATACAGCCTGGGCTTTCTGACGGCATGGTGACTTCAGGATAGTCAGAGATCTTACAGGACAATTTTTGTCTTCGAAGCAACTATTACCACAGACAGAGGATGCTGCGCCACCATTGGACTGAGCCTCAACAGTCACATGCGTCACTGCTGCCACACTCCTTTGTTGAAGCAGCCGTAAATCTTACCCAGTTCAGGGGCAGAGGAGAGGGGACGCAGGTGTCCCCTTTCAACGGGAGGAGTGCCAATGTTACATTGTAAGAAGAATGTGTGGAACAGAGAATGTGCAATCTGTCACACTGTGCCCACCAATGTCTTCAACCACTGGGCAGTGTCTTTCCCCAGCTCTTCGATATTTACTAGCAATTTTAGGTGAGGAAATGCAGGATCCATGGTGGTCAAGTAACACTCATAAATGCCACACAGTCTTTAGCATATCCAGTGATTATTGTGGAAAACCAGAAAACTGAGAGAGCTTATGTTTTTCTTCACCTCTTTTCTTTGTTTCTCATTTCTTTGGGCCAGCTTGAAGAATTTGGCAGAACTTCAGTTATTAAATAACTGGAAGAGAGGCATCATTTCATTCTACTGATCATGTTTTTAAAATTATCAACTTTTTGGCAAGGTTTAAAATAGTGCTTTCACAGATTTTGTTTGACCCTCATACGCATCCCCCGATGTCAGCCAGAATTCCCTGAGTCGCTCCAAGTTGCCTGTGTACACACACTCATGCACACACCCAGGTCTGTGACCTACACAAATTAACAAGAGGAAAAGTCTCATCAGTGGTGGAAAGTGAAGAGGCCAGGCATGGCACCTTAGCCTAGTCCCTCAGCTTCTGTTCTTATGCAGACTCAGGCGTCTTCCCAGTGCCCCAGCTCCCTGCACCCCCCACCCCGGCCTGACAGGCCCTCGCAGTGACCAGAGCACAGGCAGCAAGAGCGGGTCTCTGAAGCCTCCGACCCCCTACTTTGCCGCAGCCTCCTCGGACAGTCCCCATCCTTCCAGCTAAGGAGGAAGATTTGGGGGTTGGGAAAAGTTTTCTAGGAAACAATTACTCACAAGCAAAGGGACCAGAAAAGTCCCAGAGATGTTCTCCAGCGAGCCATTTAAACGGATGACTCGCAGCTGGGCAGCCTGCCCTGTGACGACTCATGAGAGCTGAATCTATGCGATGCGGCATGAAGATCTGTGTTCTCGCTCCAGCCTCATAAATCTTCAGACCAATTCATTGAGGCCTCCCCTCCATCCTGTTCACTCTTATAAAATCCACCCACATATTTAGCTCATTCAGAAAGAATAACGATTTAATAGCACATCTTCCATTATAAGTTTTTACCACAGATGTCAGCTGGAGTCTGAAGGTCCCCGAAGATTTACACAACATCGGCTACACCCCCATTCCACGCCCTTTAGAAGTCCGGCCCCTCCCCACGCTGTCACGGTTTCTGGCGTCTTCCTGCTTTCAGGCTATTGGCTCTGAGCTTCTGTCTCTACAAATTACCTTCCACTTACCACTTCACCAGGCCACGCATTCAGTCCCTAATTCTATACTAAAAGACAAATCCACCCTGTTCCCTGATTTCCCCCAACACTTGCACCAAATTTTTGTGCATTTCACAGAGCTTTAAAAAAGGTTTGGAGAGACAGCGGAGCATTCATGACCGCCATGTGAGCCGGTTTAAAGCCCCACATGGTACAAGCCCTTCAGCCTGTCCGCGGTTATTCATCCCCTGCTCTAACTCTCCCAGCCCTCTCACCATTTCCCTGCTCTGCAGCCTCAGTCTCAGGTGCCTCGCTCCCGGTGCACTCGGCAGTTTAACTTCCTCTCACCTCTGGGTGTCCTGCTTCCGCCTCCTCACTCTCACCCTTGTCACCTGGGCAGCTTATTAAAGTTTTTCTCAGCACACTTCCATCCCGTAAGAGGAATTCCGATGTCTGCTGTTAAATTGTTTTATTAGTCTATTTGTTACAAGTTGTTGCTCTGAGCTGCATTTCTCCCACTAGTCATCCTGTCTTTTTCAACATCCCCTGCCTTTCTTTTTCCCTTTGAATATGCCAGATCTCTAAATTTAATCCTCAGCCCTCTGTCCTCCCTTGTTCCTACACCACCCCTTAGTGACCTCATTTATTTTCAGAGCTATATCTGCAGCTCTTCTGAGTAACTCCCAGGTCTCTATAAATACACTTCCCTACCTCTCACTACCAGCTGTCTTCTGTACAGTTCCACGTATCCATCATCTCAAGCCTAACGTGTCTGAGAGGAAACTTCATGTAAGCGCAACTACTGAAAAGGCAACAGCCTCCGATCCCAAATAGTGTCCCCACAAACCTCTCGTCCCTCCACCTTCACTCTCTCCTTGTCTCCGTGGCTAGAACAGTTCTCCAAAGCAGAACTCCGATTTCATTGCCTCTCTGCTCAGAAGCCTTTCTCCACTGTCTTCTTAATACATCTGTAGACCTTAGCCTGCCTTTCAAGATCCACCCCAGTCTAGGCCTGACCTGTGTTTCCAGCACATGCCCTGGAATCCAAAGTGAATTCAAATCCCCACTGTCAGCCCTGGCTGGTGTGGCTCAGTGGATTGAGCATTGGCCTGTGAACCAAAGGGTCGCTGGTTTGATTCCCCAGTCAGGGCACATGCCTGGGCTGTAGGCCAGATCCCCAGTACAGGGGGCGCGCAAGAGGCAACCACGCACTGATGTTTCTCTTCCTCTCTTCCTCCCTCCTTTCCCCTCTGTCTAAAAATAAAATAAATAAAATCTTTAAAAAAAAAATCAAATCCTCACTATCAGTTTACCTGATGTGGGACCTTGGAAGGTTACTGTAAACTTCCTGGCCTCTGCTTATATTAAAGACATCCTTGTTTTGCAACCTCCCAGGAAGAACTAAAATATTAAGTATCCCAATGCTGGCACCATCCCAATTCTGTCCCTACTGAATTGCAAATTTCTTGGTTATCAACAGTCCTGGTTCTAATCAAGGTGAGACCATCTGTACTCTTGAACTTTTACCTGTATCCTCAGCCACAGTCATAGCTATTTGCAAGGTCTCTGTGATGTAACCTTAGGTTTGATAGCAAGAAAGTAAAATAAAGTGACAGTCAGCCAAGCAGATGGTTAGTTATATCATGAAGCCATTAATGGGGGGCTGTAAGGAGAAGGAAATGGAGTTATGGAAGGATGACCTGTTCCCTTTTCTCTGAAGTTCCAATGCGACTGGTAACTGGAGATACAGGGATTAAGGGAAAAGCCACAACTCTGGCTACCTGATAGCATCTGAATTCAAACCGGAGTTTATACTCTATCTGTGCCACCATCTGGATGTGTGTTGTGGAGCAAATCACTCAGCTCCCTCCGTCGTGGTCCCCTTATCTGTGACATGGTCTGCAGGGCCCATCTGAAGGGCTGCTGTGATGAGCAGGGGTGTGAGGTGTACCACATGCCTACGTCAGTGCTTGCACTCAAGAAATTCATTAGTAGACTCATGGATACAGAGGACAAGCTGATGGTTGACAGACAGGAGGGGTTGGGGAAACCGAGTGAAAAATGTAAAGGGATTAAGAAGAAAAGTTATTGGCAGTTTCAAAACAGTCGTAGGGATATAAAGTACTACTTAGGGAATATAGTCAGTAATATTGTAATAACTAAGTGTGGTGCCAGGTAGATACAAGATTTACCCAGGGCATCGCTTTGTAAGTTATATAAATGTCTAATCATTATGCTGTATACCTGCAACTAACATAATACTGAATGTCAATTGTAATTTTAAAATAAAAATTAGTATCATGATGACTATGGACTGACCTCTGGATAATGTAAAAAGTAACCTAAAATATTGTGCATTTTTCTAAATTCAACACTTATTTAACACTGAGGCTGTGCCCCCAAGGAGGTGGAGCGTCCTAGGGGACTCACAGGTGAGCACTTATTGTTAGGACACGAGACGAATGGTAGAGCAAGTGTGTACCTACTGTCCTCTGGAAACATGGGTGCTTTCTCCACCAACCAGCATTTTCTGAGCACATTCCAGGTACCAGACACTGTTCTAGGTGCTGAAGATTCAAAAATGAGTATGACCTGCGTTTTTAAACAGTTCATAATCCAACAGGAAAGGAGAATCACGTATTCAATAGCAACAACGTGTTCCAAGAGCTCATCTAGAAGGCTGTTCACGTTACACAGGAGCACAAGGGAGGTTTTGGTCAGATCTACCTGCGATAGGGAAAGTCTCAGGACGTGAACCTGAGCTGAATCTTGATGCAAGTGAACCCCAGTCGGAAATGAGGGGACTACAGGGAACGAGCACAGAGGTCTAAAAGACCACATGGTGCCACTGGAGGACTTGGGGGCAGGAAAGGACCAGGCGCCATTGCAATGGGAGGTGAAGGTGAAAAGGCATGCTAGACCAGCTGGAGGAGGTCCTGAGTGAGCCACCCACATCAGAGAGCTCCTAGCTTATCCTTTAGGCAGTGGGAACCGGAAAGAGTTTAAACCCATCCTCAGTTGTATTCGAAGACTGAGTAATCTTAAACAGAATGTTTGAGATCTTCCTCTGTTTTCAAATCCTTATAAAAAAACAAACAAACAACCACCTGGTCTTGCTAGAAAGCCGAAGGCTGCAGAGAACAGTTGAGGGTAGGCAGGCTGGCAGTGCCCGGAGCGGACCGGGCCGTGTACAATGAGATGCACAGGCATCACGGTGTTGCTTTAACTAATCCTTGGCCTTAGGAGACCTCGGGGAAACCTGCTCATTCTCCTTGGTCCTTACCTCTTCCTCCTTTTTTCACACTCTACTTTCTTCCTTTGTTTCCCTGCCAATTTTTTTAATAGTCCAGCTGATTGCGGGAAATGTGCCATGTTGAGACTGGAATGTCATAAGGGAAACCACTCAGTTAAACCGAACTCTGAGTGTCATTCTCAGGGCAAAACTCTCCTCCTAGCTCTGGCCCTGCCCCTTGTGGTGCTGCGGTGCTCGTTTGGTGGGGCCGTGGGCCTCTGAGCACATGAGGATGCTCACGGTTTGTATCCACCCATCCCCCTGAAGCCAGCTCCTGGGTGAGCGCGGGCTGCCTGCTTAAGTCACGTGGGCTGGATGGGCCAGACCAGAAGGTGCGGAGGAGGATGTGGCCAGCTCAGCCAAGTGTCCCTGTCTGACCTCTTGCTCTTTTTCTGTCCCCATAGGAAAGGTGGAGCTTTCCTGCCACAGAGCTTAATTCCCCTTTTCCTTTCTTTATAACACAGCGTTCCCGTCCCACCTTCCAGGCAGAATGGCACTTGGTATTCCCTACCAGCAGCACTTTGCAGAATCCCTTTTTTTCCTCAAAGCCAAAGGTTTTGATAGGCCTACTGGGAAAAGTGCAGGTTGAAAAGCCAGGGTCAACCCCCGCCCCTGGTGGTCCCTTTTCTTAACGTATTTTGCGCCCCCTGCCTCCCCCAGGGGGAGGGGAGGCTCAGGTTCTGACAGGACCCGGGGAGCCCGCCATGGTGGGAGCGTCTCTGTCACGGGAGTTCACCCTGACTGGATCCGGGGACACCCTAGCTCTTTCAGCCACTTTCAGACCCAAAGCAAGCACTGCCCCCTGAGTTGGAGACTGCCCCACACTGGCTGTCAAGAGGGAGCAGGCAACACAGCCTGCAAGTGAAGGAAAGCTCATGCCCCAGAGGGTGAACTTGGACCAAAGAGAGAAAGGGGACCAAGGGAGCTGGCCGATAAATTCCCCTCCTGTCCTCCCTCCCGTGGATCACTGGTTTGGTATGCCCTGCCAGAGATGTCCCATGTCACCAAGAAACCAGCTGTGTTTTATCATGAAGTTATGACCAATTTGTTAACAAGTATTCACTTTCCTCCTTCCCCGCCTTGATTTTCCTCTCGTCTTAGTTTCCCAGCCCTGCCATTGCACTTCCCAGAGAAGCGTTAGCAGGTGAGCTTTGCCTTAGACCGTCTAGCAAATCCAGTAACGGAGACCTGGTGACCTCAGAATAACACCCTGGACCCATTAACGTGACTGGTTTATTCCTGTTATTGGCCTAGGCAGGGTTATAACCACCTACTCCCATACCTTCAAGCCCCCAAAGGTCATTCCTTGTTTCTGCCTTGAAGGAGAATAGTTTTAGATCTACAGATTCGTGGAAAGCATTTAGTCAAAAGGAGAGCCATCACAGCGCTATTAACAAGAGAAAGCATAAAAGTTGGAAATGATCTAAGCTTCCAAAAAAATGGAGCATTTTTGCTCCATTTTAAAATAAATGATATGTTTTGACAACAAAAAATACTAGATAGACATTAAAAATGTTATAGACACATTTATTGATATAAATGTATTAATACTGTTCATTGCATAAAATAAAACTAAGCACAGCATGATTTCACTTTTGCAAGAAACCAATGTCGATGTATTTCCCAGAGTAAGTGACACTTGAGCTGTATGTTGAAGGAAGTGTGGGAATTAGCTAAAGGAAAGGAGAAGGCAGTCGAAGCCAAGGCTAAGAGACATAGAAGAAATCAGTCCAGGGGTTATAAAAAGTTCTATCTGTTCATCAGTGCTGTGCAGAAACTATCTGCAATGACGAAAAGTTCTCTATCTGTGCTGTCCCAAACACTAACTACTGAGCAACTGAGAAACTGAAATTTTAATTTTATTTCATCTTTTAAGTTTAAATTTAACTGGCTACATATTACTAGTAGCTACTGTATTTTTTTAAACCACCGATTGAGGTGCGGTCGACCTACACAATGTGTACGTAGTTGATGAATACGACGTGGTGAGTGTGGAGATAAGTATTTCACCTGTGAAATAATCACCATAATGTATGCCGTAAACGTCTCCATCAAAAGTGCCCTCCTGCCCTTTTTATTTATTATTATGTTTGTGTGTGATCAGAACAGCCGAACTAAGATCTACCGTGGCTGTTGTACCGAACAGCACCGTTGTACTTGAGATCAGCTCCGAGATCATAGACATTGTTTTTTGCTAGTAAGTTTTGTTTTCATTTTAAAGGTGAAAACAAGTCCCCGAAATACTTCAAAACAAAGTAATTACATGTGTAAACTTAGAAGAAATATTACTTGCAAATTGGGAAGCAAAGTAATTCCACCAGTTTTTAACATGAAACGTGCATTCACTTTTCATGACGTTCTTAGAGAAGGTGACAAAAAAGGAAGCCTATAAAACAAACATTGCCATAAAAATCACCTTTGGAAACAATCTGATAGTGGAAATGACCAATTAGTTAACAGCTAACCACTAAGTAAAAGATAACTATCACGGAAGGAAATTGAGTGCTGGCATTAATGGATGGTATTAGCGGGCAGTTCCCTAGAGGCCACATATCAATGGCCACTTAAACAGGTAAACCAGTGTTCAACCTCGCTAACATTCAAAGAAGTTCTGATGAAAATTAGAGTCCCACTTTGCAACAACCAAATTAATTTCATTTTCTAGGCTGTATATTGTTGAGGATATAGATAAAGTCACTTTCTTAAGTATCTTTAGGAAAATAAATTGGTATCTTTTTCTAGTGGCCAGTCTGGCAGAATTTTAGCAAAAGACTTGAAAATGTCTAAGCACTGTTAGCCACCTATTCCATTTCTGGGAATTTGCCATAAAGGAGGAATCGAGGATTCTTGCAAAGATCCATGTACAAGACTGTTCATGTCTATGTTACATATAACATACGGTGGGGAAAAAATGGGGAGGGGGAGGAAAAAACTTTCTCCTACTATTCTAGGTTCTTTCAGCTGGTCCAACAATTAAATTGACATGAGACGGAGTAACAAAGAAGAGTAACCGAAGTCGGTACAGGAAGCCCATACACATGAGAGACTCAGACAGAAAGGCTCAACGAGGGATGGGATGAGGTGAGGCCCTTCGTAGAGGGCGAGAAGAGCAACTAGCTGTTCAGTGATTAGGCGTTTGCCCTGCCGTATAGATAGGCCATAAAAACCTGTCTCTGGTAATAACTCTTACTGGGGGCAAGGCCCCTCATTTAAATTCTTCCAGGTAGTCGGTGGAACGGAGGCAGAAGTTTTCTCTCGAGCCCAAATGGTCTCAATTGTCCTCAGCTCAAAATTATCCACAAGCTAAAGTAGCACATCCTGGGGAGGCCTGTTCTGAACCCCTTCAAATGACAACAACCTGACCATGGTTTCCAACAGATTCATTAAATAAATTACGATACGTCTGCACAACTGATACTACACAGCCATTAAATGTCGTGCTGCATGTGAATACTTAACTGCATGGAGGAAGTGTGTGTGATATATATATATATATATATATATATATATATATATATATATATATATTTTAGTGGCAAAGAAAGCAAATTGCTATTTGAATGTAAAATTTCAGTTGAGTCTAAAAAGTGGAGGAATAGAAAACAATACTCGAGAGATAGTCAACATTAGTAGTCATAGATAGTCAAAACATTAATGGTGTTTATCATTTATTACTGTGACTATGGGTAATCTTTATATTCTTCTTTATCTTTCTCTGTGTTTTATGACTTTCCACAATGAAAATCTATGACATTTAAAATAGTTGAAGTTGAGGTTGTTAATTAAGTCAGCAGAGTTCAACCATAACGGAAGTAATTGGAAGTACGTAGAAGTACGTAATTGCCACACTTTTGCTACACTACATAAAATAACCAAAGTGGTGGCAGGCATTTGCCAGTCTGGACTGTAAGAGGCTAAGTGACTTTGGAGCCCATTCCAGAAACTCTTGCCTGCAGTTGGTAGCAGCAGAAGTGCTTTAACAAATCAAGATAAAGTGTTTTCAACCAGAGATAATTATGTATATGGAGAGGATCTTGCAGCCAGATATGTAGATGGTTTATATAAATAGAAGGAATTTTCCCCTTGTTAGGTTCTTCCTAATATTTTAACTTAGATGTGTCAGGAAAAGAAAAGAGGAGTGTGGCAAGAAGAGCTTTAACCGAAGACCAAACAACCAGAAACTTCGGCTAATCAGAAATTCTTCTGCCTTTGATTTTTAGGAGACATTTGGACTCCCGACAGCCCAGTTCCACCCTGAAGGTGGGGAGATCCCTGACCTCAGGGCCAATTAACCCATTAGGCACAGAGGGCCTAAGGCTCACGGTACTTTTAGAGGCCCACAACAATGTTTTGATTTTAATTTCTTTTACAATCAGAAGAAAAATAAAAATATAAAAGTGCTTACATAATAATAACTCCAGCCAGGATGATATTTATCATTATACCACCACAATCATAAACTATAATCTTCCTCCTTTCTTCCTTCCTTCCTTCCTTCCTTCCCTCCCTCCTTCCTTCCTGTTGGAGAAATGGACCCACGAAGGGAAAAGAGCAACCACTGACCGCCATGGCGGGGCCCCTGGCTGTCCTGAGAGAACAGCAAAGCCAGCCCAGCCACTGCAGCCCTGGGAGGGGCTGCTCCCTCCAGCACCTTCCCAGAGAAAGCGAGCTAAGCTCGGGAGGCAGAGGGGCTTCCTAACCTCCCAGCCTCTGAAAAAAGGCAAATTCTAGTGCAGTACACCCACTCCCTTTACTTGGAGACCCAAAATAAGGGAGATGCAGCATGCTCTCACTCTTTCTTCTCCCAAATAAGACAAACCCATATACACGAGAGAGCCCATATACACATATACATCGTGTATATGTGACTTCATCCCCTGAATCTCAAGAAAAGAGGGCTCATCAATGACTTTATTTCCTTTTCCCTCAAGAGGCAAGATCAAGCGTGACCTCCCCCGAAATCTGGCAAGACTGGGCTTGATGTCACCTCCTTCCTCTCCCCACCGTGCCTCCCTTCCTCGCCTGGGGGATGACACATTTCCATCTAGACTGCTGCTCAGAAGTATCTCTGCCTGTAGGTGTGGGTGTCTGGCTGGGCACTGCTTCCTCTTCGCCACAGGGCAAGCCCTCTAACTTAAACGGCAGCTCAGAGTCAGTGAGGGGTGACTAATTGTGACTCAGTGCTGTAGCAGACATATTTACTCAAGGCTCAATATTAAATAGAGTTTTTAGGCAAGCCTGGAGCACAGCATGAGCCAACACAGGATGACAAACTGAAAAGCCCAAGGGGAAATTCAGAGCTGAGAGATTCCTAGAAAAGAGTTTATAACTTTGGCTGGGAGAAGGTTGCTTGAGTTGACAGAGTTGCCAGACAGGGATGGTCTTCAGACCTGCAGCAGCTCTCGACCCCACAAGCACGCAGAAGCCCAGCCATCTGTCTGTCCGGTTCCCCATGTGTCCTTTTGACCTCCTCTGCAGGCACTGGGTCCTCCATCTACAAAAGGGAGAACGGCAGACCCCAGGCAGGTGGGGCAGCCCAGGTGTGCACGGGGCACTCAGCATCCAGTGAGCAGGGCTGCATCTGCAGCCCAGATTTATCTCATGACAAAGGAGCAGGACAGGAATGAAGTTAACCTTGTAAGTGAAACATTGAATTGATGTCAACAGTGCATATGAACCTAAAAGTGCTCTAAAACTAGTCTATTTTTTAAAACTGAGATTTTAAAAAATTGTCCTATGGCCACAAAACCTGGCTTAGAATCATGAGAAGGTTTGTTTTAGCTCAAGAGAGAGACCAGGTAAGCAGGCCAAATTAACTGTCAGGATTATAGGGGCCACAAGCAAGTCACCTTTTCTTTTCCTCATGCCTTTGCCATATCCTGTGGTGTTACAATTCCCTCACTGTGTACAATTGCTTTGTACACTACAGCTAGAAAGAAAGTTTTAGCAGAGTCCTGAGAGAGAGATTCTGGCATATGAATAGCTAAGCAATCTATTATTGAGAAAAAGTTTTTATTTTTTTTACTATATTTTATTGACTATGCTACTACAGTTGTCCCATTTTTTTCCTCCCCTCTATTCCCCTGCGTCCTGCACCCCCCTCCCACCAGCATCCCCTCCCCGCTTAGTTCATGTCCATGGGTCATACATATAAGTTCTTTGGCGTCTCCATTTCCTATACTATTCTTAACCTCCCCCTGTCTATTTTGTACCTACCATTCATACTTCTTATTCCCTGTACCTTTTCCCCCATTCTCCACCCTCACCCTCCCTGCTGAAAACTCTCCATGTGATCTCCATTTCTGTGATTCTGTTCCTGCTCTAGATGTTTACATTGCTTGTTTTTGTTTTTGTTTTTTCTGGTTCAGTTGTTGATAATTGTGAGTTTGTTGTCACTTTACTACTGTTCATATTTTTGATTATCATCTTTTTCTTAGACAAGTCCCTTTAACATTTCATGTAATAAGGGCTTGGTGATGATGAACTCTTTTAACTTTACTTTATCTGGGAAGCACTTTATCTGCTCTTTCTCTCTAAATGATAGCTTTGCTGGATAGAGTATTCTTGGATGTAGGCCTTTGCCTTTCATGGTTTTAAATACTTCTTTCCAGCCCCTTCTTGCCTATAAGGTTTCTTTTGAGAAATCTTATGAGGACTCCTTTGTAGGGAACTGTCTCCTTTTCTTTTGCTGCTTTTAAGATTCTCTCATTATCTTTAACCTTGGGTAATGTAATCATGATGCGCATTGGTGTGTGCTTCCTTGGGTTCAAATTCTTTAGGACTCTCTGAACTTCCTGGACTTCCTAGAAGCCTGCTTCCTTTGCCAGATTGGGAAGTTCTCCTTCATTATTTTTTCAACTAAATTTTCCATTTTGTTCTCTTCCTCTTCTCCTATTGGCACCCCTATGATTCGGATGTTGGATTTGGAACGTTTAAAGTTGTCCCAGAGTTTCCTAAGCCTCTCCTCATTTTTTTTGAATTCTTGTTTCTTCATTCTGTTCTGGTTGAATGTTTATTTCTTCTTTCTGC
Source organism: Mormoops blainvillei (assembly GCA_004026545.1). Taxonomy (NCBI): domain Eukaryota; kingdom Metazoa; phylum Chordata; class Mammalia; order Chiroptera; family Mormoopidae; genus Mormoops; species Mormoops blainvillei. The sequence continues at coordinate 14,319 of PVJD01010156.1, forward strand.
TCCAAATCATTGATTTGAGTCCAGGTTTCCTTCCCTTCACAGTTGGTTCCCTATATATTTTGCTTTATTGCACTTTGCATAGCCTTCACTTTTTCCTGTATTTTGCAACTGTACTCAATCGTTTCTGTGAGCATCCAGATTACCAGTGTTTTGAACTCTGTATCTGATAGGTTGGCTATATCCTCTTCGTTTAGTTCTTTTTTTTGGTGTTTTGATCTTTTCTTTAATTTGGGCCACATTTCTTGGTCTTGGCACTCCTGTTATATTGTAAGTGGCAGAGCCTTAGGTATTTGCCAGGGCAGGGCAACCACATCCCTCTGTTGTGGAGCTGTATGTGGGGGAGGGGTCAGAGAGGGAACAGGGCCACTTGCTCGGCTCTCAGCTGGTGTTCAGTCACTTCCCCCACTACCCACAAGCAAACTGGGCCTTTCTGGTGCTGATTCCTGGGCTGGGGGGTGGTGGTGTTGTGTATGTTATAGGACACTGTGGTTCTCTCCAACAAACTCTCCTGTGAGGTTGGGAGTTTCTCCTGCTATCACAGCCCCCACAGGTTTTTACACCAGAAGTTTTGAGGCTTTCTTTCCCCGTACTGGAATCCTGGGTTGCATGATCTGTCTCACTTCCCTGTTGTTCCTCCTGGTTTACCCACACATAAATGTGGGACTGCCAACCTCCTTCCTGCCTTCCCAGTCCCACAGCTGTGGCCTTGCCATGTGTCCTCTCCACCCCAGCTTCCTGTCTCCGCCCCTCCTACCACTCTGGATGAATGTTTCTTCTTTAACTCCTTGGATGTTGGACTTCTATACAGGTCAATTTTCTGGCAGTTCTTGTTTTTTGTTTTTAAATTTGTTATTGTCCTTCCTTTGGTTGTGCGAGGAGGCAAAGTGTATCTACCTGTGCCTCCAACTTGGCCGGAAGCTCCTACATGCACAGTTTTCATTCCTCAAAGCTGAAGCATTTCTGAGCCAGTGCTAGAAGCAGGGCTATATGTCAATGCATTCTCATCTCTCCCCTGGGCTGGTCATCTTTGCGCAGGACAGAAACTGCATAACCCTGCTGGTGTCTGGTTATGTGGGAAGGAGGTACTGGAGATCTAGGAGTACACAAAAAACAAAATGGCTGACCCCTAGTGTGTACACCCTAAGCATGAGACCCTTTTTCCTTTGCAGCTGGAATTTTAGATTTCCTCTAGAAGATACCACCTCCTAGTTTTTCTCCTCCATGCAGACACCTAGCCTCTGGCCAACCCTGCTGGAGGCCTGTGGTATTAACATTTAAACTAGGTCGAACCAGGAAAAAAAACGTTTTTCAGGTTTAGATGTTGAATAAGTAACTTAAAAGGCCATTTGGAGAGGGACAATGTGATGCCATGGAAAGGCCTCAGGATATGGAATCAGCTGACTTAGAATGGTGGCTCGATAAAGCTCAACTTGACAAGACCAAACTGCTTTTCCCAGAATTCCCTTCCCTGTTCATTCCCCATCAGTGTTGTCATAAGAGATACCCTTGAGATTTGAAGGGGCGAGGTGAAGCCATAGACATCGTGTAGCTCACACGTGTTACCACCGCACTGCTGGCTCCCCGGACTGGTGGCTTTTTTTGTTGTCCTTGCCTCCCCAGAGCTCTCCGCTGTCCACCTACCTCCCCTGCTCCACCCCCATGAAGCACCAGCATTTTCTCAGGGTCTTTGAGAGACAGGACTTTTCCACGACAAAAAAGACATAAGTGCAGTCTGTAGGCACCAGACTGGTGCGGAAGTATTTTTGGAGTGGTTTCCCCCAAATCGCACCATGACTGGCATCATATACTTGATTTAGATTCACAATAAAGGTGATTATTTATTACCCAATTAGCAGAAAATGCACATAAATACCTTAAAGGAAAAGTTCACTGTTTAAACTCTCAGTTTTAGGGACGTGCTGGAATATGAGGCTATTCAGATCTGCCCACTCAATATGGGGCCCTCAGCTCCACCTCTCCCCTCCCAATGCTGTGCAAGGACCCTTCATCTGGACACTCTCTCCCTTTCATCCGGTTATGTTATCTCTCTGTCCTCCATCTACCTTGTCAAAAATGAACAAAGGGGTATGAGCTACCCTAGGGCAGCTTGACACAGAAAAAAATTTCTTTTCAAAATCCCAGAATGTCACGATGAACTAGATGAGAAACAGTATGATGGACTGTCTTGGCTTTTCCAAAGTCAGTTTCTATGGAAAAGATATTGAACATTTGGCTCATTTGTTAACAATTTGAGACAGTTAAATGGGTGATGACAAAAAGAAAAAGAATAAAGGGATAAACAAATGGTTTCTTTTTTTGTTAAGTAGCTGATTCAGGTGCCAAAGCTCATAAATCTTGGAATATAGTCAGCCACAATCATGGTTGATTCTCCAAATGAAAGGCCCAACACTGGCAAAACAGAAAGCGTATTTGGTCCCTCACATGCCTACTCTAAAGGATGCTGAGAAATAAACTCTCTGTAACCACCCACAGGTTTCCTAGTAGGGCCACTGTCTTTCCAAAATTCTGAGTCCTTCAAGTTTTATCCTTTGCCCCTGCCAGAGAAAGACAGCCTTTAAAAGAAGCAAAATCCAAGGTCACGTACTTCCACATAATGAAAACATTTTGTCAACTGCCAAATTTATTTTTCTAATGTACTCTTACTCAATAACTTAATCCTGGTATTCTGGGCAGAGTCCAACTTGGGTAATTCCATTCTCCCAACCGAATTCCCCCAAGGAGTTTGAACTGGACATGTCATTATCCTTCACTTCTTCAGCTATCCTCTTAATCAGACTAATGCTTTTCATCCCCAAAGTACAGTGGGGATAGGGGGTGGAATTTCTAAAAAGGGATTATTCTTAAGAATTTAGTGATGAGAGGTTCCATGATATGAATTTAGTAAAGTTCTTTGGAAGTCAAGTCTGGATTCATTTATTCAACAAATAGTTATTAAAACATATGCCAAGTGCTGTTTTCAACATTGCAGCTGGAGCCTGACACAAGAAAAGGTTCCTGCCCTCAAGAAATAAATATTAGAATAGGTATAGAGGATGAGGTTGGAGAGAGAGAGGCAAGATTCAGACCATTTAAGCCGTGGTGTGGAGTTTGGATACTATCATGAATACAGGTGGAGAGAGCTGGTGGAGTGATAGGATTTTTTTCCCCTAAGATCACCATGAAGAAGTGGAGCTATTATACAGGACATCTGTGGGCCAGGGTTCTAACGTTTTGCTATTTTTCACTGAAATTGAATCATTCTGGAGTCAGCTCAAATGTGGACACATTTTCCTCCCTTCAAGCCTTCAAAGATCATTGAATCTTAGTTACCTCAAAGAACCAAGGAGTCCAAAGTCACGGTTTGGCTAGCCAAACCATCAGCATTGCACTGTGGCATGACAAATGCTGCCTCTTTTTACCCCTCTAGATGGCTGTACTTCACAGGCCCCTTTGATTATATGGGACACCAGGCAAGAGAAGGTAAATGAAGAAGCATTAGCTTATCTCCACAGCCTCAATAGCTGCCCTTGCTCTGCTGAAGGCCATTTAGTGGCAAAATCAAGGAGCTGAAACATTTATACATAGAGGTGACTTACCGAGTGAGTGGTGGCATTCTTAAAAGTGCATCACCACTGGCAAAGACTCATTGAAAACTTTCTATTGATTGCCCACCCTGTGAACAGGGACAGCTATAAATGAAAAAGTTATAGAGCCTGAGAATAAAAGGGGGCATTAGTGGTCATCAAGTCCAACATTGCACCCAGTTCAGCATTCTCCTAGGCAGCCCCGAAAGGGAGTTCTCCAGCATTCTTTACCCCTCTTACGTCATATAGGGGCCAAATGAGTGGCAATTTAATTGCACATTGTTCTGTTGGCTAAGGAAAGTCATTTACCGTGGCACCTATTGCCCAAAGTTGTGGTCCAAAGGGCCAAAGAGCAGATAAGAAAGTCAGATGATAAAGAGAGACCAAGCCCTGGCTGGCTAGCTCAGTTGTTTAGAAAATCATCCCAGTATGTCATGGTTGCCTATTCCATCCCCAGCCAGGGCACATACAAGAATCAATCAATGAATGCATGAATAATTGGAACAGCAAAGCAATTTTCTCTCTCTCTCTCCCCACCCCTCACCCCTTAATCTCTCTCTCACAAATTAATAAACAAACAAACAAACAAACAAAAAAAGCGGGGTCAAAGTCACAATCTGGAGAGGAAGCACCAAATAAATTTTCCAATCTCAGAAGCAAGAAGACAGAATAAAGGATACAGAGGTCAACAAGAAGATACCCAGGATGCTGATGAATGATGAATACAGAGTAGGTGTGTTAAAGGTGAGCTAGCCTGGGGAAATTCCTGAGGGTGTACGCAGGTTCTCATGATGGAATTTTTAATACAGTTCTCACACAAATGTATATGATTGTGCCAAGTGCAATCACACTTGGCAGGGGGTGGAGGAGAACTTACTTCCTACCTCTGCTAAATGATCACTACCTTACATGAACGCCCCTTTCATTACTAAGAAATGCCAGAGATTCAGAATATTCTCTGTATCCTCCTCCCTCTGGCCATAGGCTGTTCTCACCTGAAACACAGAGCAAATCTCATTCATTTTCCTCATGACAATTCTTCAAATAATTCAGAATAGCTCCCATGTCCCGTTTCAATATTTTTTGCTCTGGGCTATGCCTCCACAGATCCCTTCAACTGCTCTCAGCATAATGTCAGAGGTGCCCAATTTTCAAGAACTTCATAAATTCAGGCCCTTTACCCAGAAGGAAGGTAAAGTTTAGAAAGGTGAAAGGCAGCTGGGTAGGGAACAGATTTTGCCCACTGTCACCTGGAAATGGCAGACCCAGAACTTGAACTTGGATGTCTTAATTCCAAGTCCAGAGTCTAACCGGTATCTTTCAATAACCCTTACCATCCCATTCACCTTCCTCTGGACTCACTCCAGCCTCTCAGCTCTTCTCTAAGTGTGGCCCCTAATGCCGAATCCACCAAGTCGCGTCCAGCAAGGCAAGAGATTAAGGTGACTGCTATCTCCCCTGTTCTAAACTCTACACATCCATTACTGCTGCTATGATTTCTTCAGGGCTCTTTGACGGGCCCTGATTATTTATGTGGGGCATGTGGTTAAAGAGAGCCATTGTATTGTCATTTTGAACTTGAAATTTGTCAAGCAAGATATTTTCCACATTGTACCAGAATAGCTTGTTTTTACTTTAACCTAGGTATAGGACTCTATATTGAATCCTCCTAAATACTTCTTTGTTAGTGTAGATATATCCTTCCATCTGGTTGAGATATTTTTGAAGGTTAATTCTCTTATCAGGCATAGAAACTACCCACCCATGTTTTATGACATACATAGGCTCGGTAAACATACTGTGGCAAAAACAGTTGCCATGCACTCTCCTTCTCTTCCCAGAATTTGTGGTAATTGGGTTGGGCTCCTGTGACTCCCTCTTGCCCATAAGCGGTGGATAAAGGAGATGTCACTTCGGCTCCAAGGCTTTTAAGAGCCAGTGTGATTTTTTCTTTAGTCTTATATTCCCCTGAAACAGAGACCTGGTAGGCCGACGCCTTAGATGTATAGCTACAGGCAGTGCTTACATGAGCCGGTGCAACATTTAAAAGACAGTTAACAGTATTCCATTCATTACTCAAATACTTTATAAAAGAATGAATCAAATGTCCTGTCAAAATCCAGATATATTAAGTCCCGAGGGCCACAGTAAACCACTGAAGGCTCCTAAGCATGGGTGCGATAGACTCGGATTTGGATTTGAGAGATGCAGCTGAGTGGGGGTGAACTGGGAGATCCAGGACTGGAGCAGGGAGACCTGTTAGGAGGCTGGCTTGCGATCATCTAAAAAGGTAACTATGATCCCTGGAGCTAAGAGGAGCTTTTTAAAAACACATTTCTGTCGCAGGCACTTCATTTCCGCTTTTGCCGACAGTGCGGGACTGGTGTCAGAGAAACGACGAAGTCCGCGTGCCTGACCCCGGCTCCTGCCGCCACTCAGCCTTGCCCCGCCCCGGTCTCTTCCTCTCTCCCCTAGACGCTTGTTTTTCTCTTTGCTTCAGTGCCGTGAGGATTCTCTCTGATGCTGGATTTTTGCACAGCTCTTTCTTCTGTTTAGGATGCTTTGCCACCCTGTCTCCGTCTCCACGCTAATTCCTCAAACATTAAATCGTGGTTTTCTTAGCTAGGGCTCCCATGAACCCCTAAACTAAGTCAGATCCCCTTGCTTAAGTACCACTTACCCCATACCCTGCCCCTTCCAGAACATTCAAAACCACTACAGTTGCTTCCTACGAGAGTGCTTTCTCTTTCCTTTGAGGCTAAAAAATTCCTCAAGGGCCAAAACTGTGTCTTTTATGCTTACCAGTGAGAACTTAGAGCAGTATGAAGGGGGTGTTTAAATAATATTTAGTGAATAGAATTGCCCAATAATAACGTTCTGGACATGTGTCAGAACGCAATGCAAAGCTAAGTGGGTTGCAGATTTTAGAATCTTCCCTTTTGCCCTCTGCCCTTACCCAGATTCCGCGTACTTCCTCTTTGCCTGCAAATCTCTGTTGCAACAGCACGTTCTTCCCGTTTTCTGAGATTGGTGTTGCTTTACTGCAGGGATCAACAAACTACAGCCCCGGCCAAAGCCGGCTAGCTGCCTATTTATAAAGTTTTATTGGAACAGAGTCACCCCTATTTATTTCCAAATTATTGATGGCTGCTTTCACGCTAGAAAAGCAGAGTTGAACAGTTGAAACTGAAACCATATGGTCCACAAAGCCTAAAATGTCACTTTTACAGAAAAAAAAATTGCCAACCCCTGGTCTTATATAAATACTTGAAATCATTTGATTTTTTTTTCCCCCTATACTCTCATTTGTATGTAGCTCCTTTTCCTCCTTACAACCTTTTATCAACCTTTACAATATAAAATTCATTCTTTCTAATAAAAAATTCAGGCTCTGGCTGGTGTGGCTCAGTTGCTTGGGCATCATCCTGGAAACTGAAAGGTCACCAGTTCAATTCCTGGTCAGGGCACATGCCTGGGTTGCAGGCTGGGGCATGTGCAAGAGGCAACTTATCACTGATGTTTCTCTCTCACATCGATGTTTCTCTCCCTCTCTTTCTCCCTCCCTTCTACTCTCTCTAAAAATAAATAAATAAAATCTCTTTAAAAAACTAACGTTAACAAATATTCAACAAATACCAAATGTAGTTCTAAGCACTTAATAGTCATTTACTTGTTTAATAATCATGTAAACCCTGTATGGTAGGTATTATTATTATCCTAGGTTCATATGTGGGGAAACTGAGGTTCATAGAGGGTAAGAACCTTGTCCAGGATCACAAAGCTAAGTGGTGCTACTGGGGCTTGAACTCAGACAATCTGCTTTCAGTATCCATGCTTTTATCTGCCTTTCTCATAAAGAGTTTCCCACTGTTGCAGGCAGCTTTGCAGCAGGTCCTCCAGCACCACTCTACCCATCTGTTTTTCCAACTCGCAGCAACTCGACAACCCTTGCTCTGGAGAAATTTTTGAGTGACCTTGGAGATGGACCAAACAAAGGCAGGAAGTGTTGGGCACTGGGAGGAGGGGGAGCTTTTTAGGCCCAAAGGCTGTGGCGAGCATGATGGTTTCTGGTAAGGACAAGTAGCTAGAGAGGTGGGGAAGGCTCAGGGGTTACCCAGCCCAACCCTGCCACACTAGGAGAATCTTTCTCAGAAGAAAGGAAAGGCTGACAGATGACTAACATCAGCCATATTTAAGAACCCGTCCCCTGTCCAGGGAAGCATCCCCAGATGTACATGAGGGGACGGCAAAGTCTTGCGTGAAGGAGCCGCAACTGACCTTCAGCCCATCTGTTCCTCATTCAGTCTCTGGCTTTCCACCCTCATCTGCTCGCTCTTCACCTCCCTAATTTCTCTTCTGCTGAACTCAACTAGCCTCACAAACCACAACATACACTTATTATTGCCTGCAGTTTTTCAGATTTTATGAGACAGTCTCTTTAAACGGGGGTAGCTCAAGTGTTTTTTTTTTTAATTATATGTTATTGATTATTCTATTACAGTTGTCCCAGTTTTTCTCCCTTTGCTCCCCTCTGCCTCATACCCCCATTCTCTCCAGCATTCCCCCTCCTTAGTTCATGTCCATGGGTCATACATATAAGTTCTTTGGCTTCTCCATTTCCTGTACTGTTCTTAACCTCCCCCTGTCTATATTGTACCTACCAGTTATGCTCCTTAATTCCTGCACCTTTTCCGCCATTCTGCCACCTGCCCCTCCCAGCTGATAACCCTCCATGTGATCTCCGTATCTAAGCTTCTGTTCCTGTTTTGGTTGCTTGCTTAGTCTATTATTTTAGATTTAGTTGTTGATAGTTGTGAATTTGTTGCCATTTTACTCTTCAAGTTTTGATTTTCTTCTTTTTCTTAAAGAAGTCCCTTTAACATTTCCTGTAATAATGCTTGGTGGTGATGAGCTCCTTTAGCTTTACCTTGTCTGCGAAGCACTTTACCTGCCCTTCCTTTCTAAATGATGGCTTGCTACACACAGTACTCTAGGTTGTAGGTCCTTGCTCTTCATCGCTTTAAATACTTCTTGCTGGCAAAGTTTCATTTGAGAAATCTGCTGATGGTCTTATGGGAACTCCTTTGTAGGTAATTCTCTGCTTTTCTCTTGCTGCTTTTAAGATTCTCTCTTTATATTTAAACTTTGGCATTATCATTATGATGTGTCTTGGTGTGGTCGGCTTTGGGTCCAGTTCATTTGGGACTCTCTGTGCTTCCTGGACTTGTAGGTCTGTTTCCTTTGCCAAATTAGGGAAGTTTTCTTTCATTATTTTTTCAAATAAGTTTTCCATTTCTTGCTCTTCCTCTTCTCTTCTGGCACCCCTATGTTCAGATGTTGATATGTTTGGAGATGTCCCAGAGGCACCTTATAAGATCCTTGTGTTTTTTCACTTCTCTTTTCTTCTTGCTGTTTTGGTTGAATGCTTATTTTTCCTTATGTTCCCAATCATTGATTTGAATCCCAGCTTCATCCCCTCCACTGTTGGTTCCCTGTAGATTTTTCTTTATTTCACTTCATGTAACCATCATTTCTTCCATACAGGTCAATTTTCTGACAGTTCTGGGTGTCGTTAGTTTTGAGTTTCAGTTGTAATTTTCTCTGTGGTTGCTTGAGGAGGTGTGTTTACCTACAGTGTCTTGACAGGAAGTCTCAAGTCTTAAGGACAAAGGCACAGCCCTGCAGTGCCCTTTCCTCACCTCTAAACATTTCAGAGGGTCCTTAGAGGCAGCCTGCAGGGAAAGTAATTCCTGGCTGGAATTAAATAACAAAGGGCCTCTGAAAATCTAGATTTCACACTGACAACTGAAGAACTTAAAACACGGCATAAGACTGAGCACAAAGACTGTCCCCCCCATCCCAGGCATTTGGACTCACCTGTGACGTAAGCCTGATCTCTGGACAAATGCTCTCTTGAACTACCAGATTATATCCTCATATTCAAGGAACTATTAATGAGCACAGTATGGCTGATGATATGTAAAATGAATGGTAAAGAGGAAGGGCGATAATTCCTTCACCAAATAAAAGAGGGGATGTGAATCTGAGGAACACAATCTGGCCCTGATGGAAAGCAAATTACCCGCTGATTAGACAGCTGTAAATACAGGGAGAGAAGCCTCAACAGGCAGCTGGATTTTGTAAGGAAGAGGGAAATTAGAAGGGCAGAAGAGGTCCTGAGCACAGACAGGGTTCAGCAAAGAGGAACAGTGGCAGCTCTGTGTGGCCAAGATTACAGAGCAGGAAGAGATTTGCAGGAAGGGTTTCGTAGATGGAGCCTGCATCCAAGTGTAGCTCCCTGCTCCCACTCTGCTAGCCCCACCTCCCAGAGAGCCTGAAGGTGTTAAACAACCAAAGCCGTATCCGGCAGCAGGTGGGAAGGTGTTTGTTCTTGCAACACAGGAAGTGTCAGTGATATCTGATCAGAGGCGAAAACCTGTTTCAGGTTATTCTCAATCTGAAAGTTTCTCGCTTTCTACCAAAAAGGCAGGAACTTAAAAACCACTCCCATCCCAGCAGCCTACAGGGACAGCGTCCAAGTGGATCTCAGTGGGAGGTTCCATTCATTCCCCCAACTAGCAGCTGGGCCAGTTTTTGCCGAGAACAAGCAGTGAAAGGAGCAAGTCCCCATGAATTGGGAACTCTGCAATTAGTAGTGGAGCTCAGGACAAAGAAGGACATAATAGTGTAACTGGAAAGCTTAGCACTCCTCCGTGCACACAAAAAGAGGTCCCATCTTCCTCTGCAAATATGAGGAGAGAGTCCAGGGGGTCTAGGAGGAGGTGATTAATTGGGGTAGAAATGGTGGAGGAGAAGGATGACTGTGATTTTTGCTTTGGTGATGGGTGTGAATTTAGTGAAGAACACACAGTACATGCCTTAGTGCCATGGGTGTTATTGTCTCCATAGCCCTGAGTCCTGCCCTACAAGCTTCTGTAATCCCCAGGCAAGTCAGCTGGCTGCCCTCACGGTCTAAGGAGAGAATGCAGAGAGAATACATTGCTTCTAGGCTCACTCAGCCACCTGCAGCAATCCACCCTTGTTGTCTTTGGGTCCTAGCCCTCAAGCCCTGAATATGCCTCCCATTTAAACTGAGCTCTTGGAGGACAATAGACCCAATGACCATACCAGCTACACTTTGCTCCTCTAGAAAGAACCATTCCAATCCAAAATAAAGATAACTGAGGAAGAGTTGGGGAAGGGGTCTTCTCTGAGCTTGGATAAAGTCATTTCTTTAGGTATCACTAATTCCCTAATGTGGAAGTGTCTTTAGTTACAACACGCAGGATGCTACTTGAAGTTTATTGTGTAGATACCACATTTAAATATGAACTGATACAATTAACTGTTTTGTTAACTAGATAGAGTTCTCATTCCACATATGAGGTTTGCAATCTCAATAAATCTTTCGATTGCCTCTATAAAATTCAGAGTTAAATGACCTTTAAGTCATCTTGGTCACACAAAGCTGTCACCGGTAGTCAAGATTCCCTGTTCTGAGGGCAAACTCCAGGTAAGTAGTGCCTCTTATCACAGGCTTCTTTAACAATGCTTGCAGCCATCAGGATGTAACACCCATCACAAAAGCCAGTATAAACAAGACCACTACAGGGGCACACATAATTTAGGCTGGCCAGGGAAGATTCAGAGGTTTTTTTAAAAGCTAGTTTGGGGCCAACATTGGATGAGGACAGATGTGGAAATTGGGTCCGTTTCATCTGGTGTTAACGGAAATAAAGGTTAACATGCCAAATATCCGGGTCACTGGCTAAAAATAAGATAGCAGATTAGAGAACTAAAGGATGTGACTAGGAGGAAGTGGTACACTGAAGAAAGGGACGCAAAAGCAGGAGGCTCTACTGCTGAGGGTTTTTTCTCTAATGGATCGGAAACATGAAGAGAATAAAAAAAGAGGGTGAAGAGCCGGGGGGACGTTTAGAGGCCTAGAGCACCATCCTCTATTGCAACACTGATGCTTCTTTCCCCGCGCTCGGAGTGACTCATGGCAATGCTGGTGAGAGGTGCATTTTTAACAACCCCTCGAGTTCATTAAATCTTCCTTCTCTGGCAAAGTAGAATCAGTTTTACTGAAGGAAACACTTGGTTCTTACAGACTCAAGAAAGGGTAGCCTGGTTCTCTTAGGACATCTCCATTGTGTTTTCCTAAAACAAAGTATAAATCCCCAAAAGCTACGGTGGGCCCCAAAGAAGCCAATTTAGAACACTGAGTCCCCTTAGATTCCAGGATTCTAGATGGAACAGTTTTTTAGTGAATCTTGCACCAACTCTAGATGCCCAACTTTTCCATATAGAGTTTTTCTCTGTTGCCAGAAAAGAAGTTGTGTTGGCTGGAAGTAAAAATATATCCCAGGCAAGAAGCCTTTAATAATGTAAAACTTTAGAGTTTCTTTATTTCTTTTTAAAGATTTTATTTATTTTATTTTTAGACAGGGGGCAGGGAGGGAGGAAGAGAGGGAGAGAAACATTAATGTGTGGGTGCCTCTTGCATGCGCCCCACTGGGAACCTGGCCTGCAAGCCAGGCCTGTACCCAGGCTGGGGAATTGAACTGCGACCCTTTGGTTCACAGGCCAACGCTCAATCCACTGAGCTACACCAGCTGAGGCTAGAGTTGTTTTGTCTAAAACTTACTCCCCAGAAATTCTGCGGCAAGAAAAAAAAGGCTTTTCTTAAAACTGATTCATATTAATGCAATTCTTACTGAAATCTCAGGAAGTTTCTTTGTAGGCCTAGACAAACTTATTCTAAAATTTATATGGAAAGGCAAAGGCCCAAAGACAGCCAAAACAATTGTGAAAAACAGGAATTGGGAGGAGACATTCTTCCCAATATTAAAGCCTCATATATAACTGCAGTATCAAGACAGTATTGTAATGGTGGAGGGAAGAGGTGCACCGACCAGTGGAACAGAATACGAACCCAACCACAGAGCCACACAAGTGTGTCAATCAATTTTTGATAGTACAGTAAAAGCAATCCAGTGGCAGAGAAATAGCCTTTTCAATGGTGCTGGACCTAAATGTTACACCTAATAAAAAACTAACTCAAAATGGGTCATAGACTCACAGGTAGATCATATAACTATAAAATTTCTAGAAAAGAACATAGGAGAATATCTCTGTGACCTAGGACTAGGCACAGTTCTTAGACGACTTGATACCAAAAGCATGATCCATAATAATAAACATTTAATAATTGGACCTCATCAAAATTTAAAACTTTTGCTCTATAAAACACTCTGTAAAAAGAATAAAAAGGCAGATTAGAGACTGGGAGAAAAATATTCACAAATCACATATCCAACAAAGGCCTGAGTTTAGAATATATAAGAACTCCCGAAATTCAACATCGTAAAAAAATAATGGATCCAAGACATCCTTCAGCACCATGTTTATATGTTCTGTGGACCACCTGACTTAAGACCTTGGGGTGGGGAGGGACAGAGGAGGGACAGGGGAGGCCTTGGTAAATACAAGTACCTGTGTTTCACTACAAAAATTGCGATCTGCGTGGGACCTGAGAAATCTGCATTTAAAACAAGTCCTTGGGAGGTTTTTTTCTTACTAAAGTTTGAGAACTCCCACTGCTGTTCACCCTAGCAAGCGAAAAGAAATAGGGGCAGACCCCCCCTCAAGAGGGCAGCATAGGTAAACATGGCTCGCCTCCTCGCACAAACCGCATCAGGATTACAACTAACATATAGAACAGTCAGAAACTGAGTTGACTTTTCACAAAGATGGCACCCATAGTGAAGAAGGAAGCCTTTGCCCCTCCCACAGCTGAAGCCAAGGCAAAGGCTTTGAAGACAAAGAAAGTAGTGTCAAAAGCTGTCCACAGCCATACACACAAAAAAGATCTGTACACCACCCACCTTCCAGAGGCCTAAGACACGGTGGCTCTGAAGGCAGCCTCAACATCCTTGGAGGGGTGCCCCTAAGAGAAACAATCTTGACCAATATGCTGTCATGAAGTTCCTCCTGACTGCCGAGTCAGCCACGAAGAAGATAGAAGACAGCAATACGCTTGCGTTCATTGGGGATGTCAAGGCCAACAAGCACCAGATCAAACAGGCTGTGAAGAAGCTCTGTGACACTGACCTGGCCAAGGCCAGTATCCTGATCAGGCCTGATGGAGAGAAAAAGACATATGTTTGACTGGCTCCAGATTATGATGCTTTGGGTGTTGCCAACAAAATTGGGATCATCTAAACTGAGTCCAGCTGGCTAATTCTAAATAGAAAAATTTATATTACACACACACACACAAAAGAATCAAGTTGAATGGAAGTCTGACAACTACAAAATTAAAGAAACCACACCCATCCAGACTGGTAGGAGGGGTGTGGACACGGGATATGTTGGTCCCACATCCACGTGTGGTGGATGAAAATTCAGGAGGTATATATCAGGAGAGAGGAGACCCAGCCCTACACCAGGTCCCCAGCCCAGGGTTCCAGTACCAGGAAGATAAGTCCCCATAACTTCTGGCTGCAAAAGCCAGTGGGAATTGAGTCAGTGGGAGAAACTTCGGGAGTCTCAAGCAGTTCGCCTTAAAGAACCCACATGTGGACTTCCTCAGACTCACTCTCTCTGAGCTCCAGCACCTGGGTAGCAACTTGAAAGGCACCAGCTGCCTACTAGGAGGAATTGAAGTGTCTGGCATCAGACCAAGAACTGGGAGACAGCTTTCTCTCAGAGAGAAGGGTGGGCAGAGGTCATTGTCCCTTTGCCGAGCCCTCCCCCAACAAAGCCACAGAGCTGGCAAGCGAGGGCCATATCCAAGACTTCATCGACCTGGCTAACATGTTTGCCCCACCCTGGAAATCTCCTGAGATTCCATCGCACCCAATTTACAGGTCCACCCAAACTGTTAACTGTGACTTTTCCATAGAGTGGCTAGTCTTGGCTCATGTTTCACAACTTCCTGAACCCTATCAAACAAGCAACAGCTGGCCCCAGCAAGCCCCCAGCCCCTCTACCTTATGCTAAGTCACCCAGGCCCAGCAGTAGCAGCAGCTGGCTTAGATTCTCAGCTTGGCTTCACCTGGGAATCTCTAAGCCCAGCACAGGTAGCAGGCATCTCAGATTGCTTTATAGTTCTGGAAGGGTGGCCCTGGGCAGAACACAGGTGGGGGCTGATCTTGACCTGCACCATCTGGAAAACGCCAGGGCCTGCACACCGAGTGGACAGCTACAGACCATGTCGGAGCACCACCACCGTGCCCCTGCAAAGCTGAGGGTGGAGGTTGGAGTCAGTGGTCACAGCCAGTCTCTGCAGCTGACTGGCCTGGTCAGATCCCTCCTATTGACCTGTCAACAGCTTCGAGGCACAACTACAGGGGGAGGGTGTACTTAGCCCACACAAAGGACACTCCTTGAGTATGTAGCTTGGTGCTAAGGGAGGCTGTGCCACTGGACCCTACAGGACACTTACTGCATTAGGCCCCACTACCAAGACAGGGAGTCATAGCAGCTCTACCCAATATATAGAAACAAACACAGGGGGGCTGCTAACATGAGGAGACGACGAAACATGACCCAAATGAAAGAACAGACCAAAACTCCAGAAGAAGAACTAAACAAAGTGGAGGTAAGTAACCTATCAGATGCAGAGTTCAAAACATCGGTTATAAGGATGGTTGAGGAACTTAGTGAAGACCTCAACAGCCTCCTTTCTTCAGTGAAGAAAGATCCTGTCTGAAACGGAGGTTACGCTAATTGAAATAAAGAACAGTTTACAGGGAAGGAACAGTAGAGTGAATAAAACCAAGAATTAAATCAATGATTTGGAACATAAGGAAGCACAAAACAACCAACCAGAACAAGAAGAAAAAAGAATCCAAAGAAAAAAGATAATGTAAGGGGCCTCTGGGAAGACTTCAAGCGTTCCAACATTCCCATCATAGGGGTGCCAGAAGGAGAAGAGAAGGAGCAAGAAATTGGAAATCTATTTGAAAAAAATAATGAAAGAAAACTTCCCTAATTTGGTGCACGAAATAAATATACAAGTCCAGGAAGCACAGAGAGTCCCAAACAATATGGTGCAAAGAGGCCCACTCCAAGTTACATCATAATTAAAATGCCAAAGGTTAAAGATAAAGAGACAATCTTAAAAGCAGCAAGAGAAAAGCAGTTTGTTAGCTACAGGGGAGTTCCCATAAGACTGATTTCTCAAAAGACTCTTTGCAGGCTAGAAGAGATTGGCAAGAAACATTCAAAGGTATGAAAAGCAAGGACCAACAGCCAAGACTGCTCTACCCAGCAAAGCTATCATTTAAAATCAAAGGGCAGATAAAGAGCTTCCCAGACAAGAAAAAACTAAAGGAGTTCATCATCATCAAACCATTATTATATGAAATGTTAATGGGACATATTTAAAAAAAAGAATAAGATCAAAACTATGAACAGTAAAATGGTAATAAATATGCATCTATCAACAATTTAATCTAAAAACAAAGCAAACAAGAGGAACAGAGACAGAATCATGGATACAGATAGTGTTTTGAAGGGTGCCAGGTGGGAAGGCAGCGTGGGGGACTGGGTGAAGAGGTGAGGGGACTAAGAAGAACAAATGGGTAGTTACAGAATAGCCATGGGGATGTAAAGTACAGCATAGGAAGTCGAGTAGCCAAAGAACTTATACCCATAGCCCATGGACATGAACAATGGTGTGGGGATTGCCTGGGGAGTGAGGGGTTCTGGGTGGAGGGGTGCAAAGGGAAAAATTTGGACAACTGTAATAGAAAAATCAATAAAATATAATTTTAAAAAACTTAACCCCTAACACCTACTGTGGACTAGAAATCCCACCAATAGCATAAATAATCAATTAACGCATATTTTTAACATTATAGCCTTACAATAACATAAGCGAGGGAAAAGAAAAGGTTAAGAAAATCATAAGGAGAAAATGTATTCACAGTGTTCATTGAAAACAAACCCACGTAAGTGAACCTGCACAGTTCAAACCTGTGTTGTTCAAGGGTCAGCGTGTCGCAGTGTTATAGGTCAATTATATCTCGCTTTTTAAAATAAAATGTTTAGAGATGAAAAAAAGAATTAGCTGCATTAGAAAGAAGCCCTCGCCCGGGCCACTTGTGCCCTGAAGGGCCAGACAAGAACAGTGACTATTAATGAATCAGAAGTGTACTGAACAACGTTTTCTAAGAAGTAGCCACTCTCTAGATTCATTAGTATGTGAATAAAATGATAAAGAACTAACCCCACACACACAACACACACGCACACACACGCACACACACACATTCAAGTACACGGTGTAAGAAAAACTTGCTATATTTGGAGAGATTTATAAGAAGTTCCCAGAGCCATGCTGCTCAAAGGATGTGGTGCCCCCAGGACATGTTCAAAAGCAGGTGCGAGAGGCCAGGAGAGACCTTGTTCTCTGAGCCCAGGTCACAGACGTTGGCAATTAGGTGGACAATCATTTCCAAAAATGAACCCGCATCTTTGGAGCTTGTGTGAGTTGGGCCTGCGGGGAACCCACAGACAGGGACCCCTGCTATCGCTGCTGGGGAAGGCCTGCTTCAGGGGTCTCTAGGTCACTTTCTTTTACCATCTTTCCCTCCCACTCATACAAAATCTACACACAGGTTTAGAGATTAAGGAGCAGCTCCTTCTCACCAAGCTACCAAATAGTTTGTGCTTCTGTCTTCACCAGTTGCTTCCAAACAACCAGGGGCAGCAGAAGCAGAGCCTCGGGACAAGGCGACGTGACTCAGTGCAGACACAGGTGGGAGCCAGGTCTGTCTGAGCAGCTGGTGAGTAAGAGGGCTCCGAGTGCGTCTCCGAGAAACACGGACGGGGCCAGCCTGCCAAAGAGGACAAGAAAGCTGCCCCGGGGAGAGTGAGGTAGGTAGCTGTCACCCCATCGAAGAGGGAAGCGGTCTTGCGAGATAAGACCACCCTAAAGAGATGCCGGCCAGGATGGGATGCTGCACTGGTCTTTGTCTAAGGGCAGGAGTAACTCACTCACCTCACCTGATTCAGGCACCTGGGCTTCTGAAACGGCCTTTCCTGCCCAACAGGACTCCTGGGTGGCTTCCCAGTTTCCCTGCGCAACTCGGGTCCCTGGGATTTTCCTCCTTTGCTCATTTGTATCTATTGTATCTCTTCTCCATCAAAACTGATGCGGGCTAATTAGCGTAATAGAAGCAGAGACTCTGGTTCACTTCCGTTCACCTCATTATTTGTTTCTCTTTTGGGTTGAAGCCAAGCAACAAACATTAATATTCCCCCTGCAGAGCAGGCACCCACAGACGGACGGAAGCCTGCTCACGTGCACCATACTCTTAGAGGCACACACACACGTGCACATATTCACACATATACACCCACATGTGTGCACAGGTATTTGCTCACTTAATGTACACATTCATGCACACACATTCATCCACACATGTACTCACCCATGCACACACACCACCCATATGCATACCCACACCCATATACCCATATACACATTTACATACACGCTCACATACAGCTGCTCCAGCCAGAGGACAAGTTGGGGTTTGGCTGACTAGGGGCACCTAGGGTAGCTCCTCTTTCCATTCAAACCTGGAACTGGGAGAGAAACTTAAACAGCTGCTGGTCCAATTGCGTGACCTACGGCAAGCAGAGAAGGATGTTTGGGATCTCTGGAACTTCAGTCCCCTGGGGCCAGGACCTGCTCCTGGATGCTGCTGGCATTTTGTAGGCGGTCGCTTCCTCCTCCTGCCCTCCTGTTCCCCAGGCCGCCGGGTACTTGCTCTGCAATTCGCCCTTGCATCTTAGGCCCTGTTTCTTGCTGTTGTCAAATGAGTGGAAGGTCTTCCAGTGAAGATCAGCAGTTCTAAACCCAAGCTCTCACGAGGTGTTCCAGGCACTTGCCTGACTTAGATTTTTTTAAGTCGCATACTGTATTTTTTTTATTTTTAATTAAATTGATTGGGGTGACATTGATTAATAAGAGCAGCTAGGTTTCAAGCGTACCATTCTATGATACACGGTCTGCATGTTGCATTGTGGGCCCGCCACCCAAGGTCAAATCAGCTTCCGTCACCACGTATTTGGTCCCCGTTACCCTTTACCCTCCTCCACCCCTTTCTCTCTGGCAACCACCATACTGTTATCTGCGTCTATGACTTTCCGTTTTCTATCCCACATATGAGTGAAGTCACACAGCTTTTTCTGCCTGACTTGGATTTTAAGCCGCAGCACCGCCCTCCCTGGGTGTGAAGCCGCCTGGGCTCCAGCCGAGGCAGGGAAGCCCTCTAGTGGCCATTGCTGAGGTGATAACAAGCTTTGCGAGGTCCAGGGCTCCGCAGGTCCAGTTGGCTCTTCTGGAAGACAGAGGTCTCTTGGCTGCCTCCACCCTAGTTCTGGCCATCACACCCCATGCTCAGCTGTGCTGCTGTACTCTGTCCCCTGGATCCTCTGCCCCCAACTTCTGTGTCTAATCTATTGTGCACCTTGCTGCCAAATGTGTCCCCCAGACAGTCATTGTCTTTTTTTTTTAATTTTAAAATGTCCTTTATTGATTCTAGAGACAGAGGAAAGGAGGGAGAAAAATAGGAAGAGAAACTTCAATGTGAGATAAAAACATCAACTGGTTGCCCCCTGCACGTGCCCTGACTGGGGACCGTACTCACAACCCAGCCATGAGCCCCAACTGGAAATCGAACCCATGACGTTTCGGTTTGTGGGGCAACACCCAACCAACTGAGCCACACAAGCCATGAGGGAGGACACTCATTGTTTTATTGTCCATGTTCTCTTTTAAGAATCTTCTGAACTTCCCCATTGACAAAGAACAGATCAGTGGTTGCAGGAATTAAGGTTTGGGGAAGAGTTTACAACAAACGGGCAACATGAGAGAAAAAAATTGTGGAGGGTGGAAGCAGGGTGATGGAAATGTTCTATATCCTGATTGTGGTAGTGGTTACGCAGATCTATGCATGCACTAAAACTCAGAGAACTATATGCCAAAAAAGTAAAGTTAATATAAAAATAAAATAAAAAATTTAAAACCTCCGAAGCAACCACATAGTTTAATCTCAGCAAGTTCAGGAAAAGGTAAGTGATGTCATAAAATCGAATAAAGATATTGCTCACCGATTATGTACAAGGCACTGGTCTAGGCAAAAAGGAAACGGAACCTCGTGATGGAGCATTAGCTTTGAAATCTGCCAGAGCTAAAATTGAGCCACAGGTTTTCCCCTTGTGAAATGTGTGTCCTTCAAGAGGTTACTGAACACCTCTGAGCTTTACTACCCTCTGATGAGGGTAGTAAAACACAGAGTATGAAAGAGCAGGAGGTCAAAAATGGCTACTGTTATTATGAGCATAGAACGGCTAATAGTAAAGCTGATGCCAGTAATGATGATGACTCTCCAGAACTTAACCACACCCGGCATGTCCACTGCCACCGTCCGGTTCAAGTCTCCATCACCTCCTGCAATAGCTTACTAACTGGTCATCTTGCTCCCACCCTAAAGTCTATTCTCAACCCAGCAACCAGAATGATCTCTTTAAGATGTAAACCTGATTACGTCACTCATCTGCTTAAAGGTGTGCTGGAGCTCCCCATTTCACTCAGAGTAAAAGCCAAAGCCTTCCCCACGTCCTAAATGACCCTGTATGCCTTGGCTCTGCTGGCCTGTCTCATGTCACCTTTCCACCTCACTGTTGCTCTCACCTTACTGCTTTCCACCTCATTCACTCTACTTCTTCCACGTTGACCTGTTACTTTGACTTGAACACACCAGGTTTTTCAGCCTTTGCACTGGCTCGTCCCTCTGCCTAGAATATTTCCATCATTTGCCTGCACTGCTCCTTCCTGTACCTTCTTCATGACTTTGCTAGAATGTTGCCCTCTCAAATAGGAAAAAAAAAGCTTAAATCTTGACCACTGTTTTTAAAATTTCAACCTGCTCCACTTTCCCCCAGTGTTAGTAATCCCCGTTGTCTTGCCCCATTCTTTCTTTTCCTTACCTCTTACCACCTTCTGTTTAACAGAACCAAACATTGGCGGATGGTTCTCTCATAGATTGCTGGGGGCAGTGTAAGTTGGTACTACCAATCTGGACATCTTTTAGAGAGTTATCTATTAAGCTACACACCTATTCTACTCCTGCATGTAAACCCAAAAGAAAGAGCACTTCTATTTATCAAAAGACATGTAGACAAATGTTAATAGCAGTTTTATTCATAATACCTCCAAACTGAAAAAAAATCAACTCAGTATTTCAAACAATGGGATAATACACAACAATAAAAATAAAGAATTACTGATACCCTTAACAATGTGAATGATTACAGGCTTAATATTGAGCCAGAGAATTCAGAAATGAAAGAGAACATTTATATGATTTAATTGATTTGAAGTTCCAGAAAGGCAAAGTCTTCGATAATAGAAGTTGGAATAGAGCTACTTATTATTTCCTTAATGGGAAGATAACTTAATCTCTCGGAAAATAATGATAATATCTGTCTTGCGGGGCTGGGAGAATTGCAGACAATGTATAGTATCTAACATCTACACCAGTTCCTAGCACAGACTATTGGCTAAAGAAATGATAGTTTATATTCATCTATACTCAATACATGTTAATTTATTAATAACTGATAAGTAAAGAATAGTTTTGCTTATACGCAACACAAAAGTTCCAGTTGCATATACCATTAGTTGCCTTTAATAGCTATCCCCTTTTTCTTCATTCCTGCCGGATCCATATTTTTGTTCAGGGAAGCCATATGCCCAGCCCGGAAAGATGAAGCATGATAAGGCCGGTCATGCAACTCCCATGCCCCCTTGACCAGCACCCACTTTCCCCAATTCCCCCTCACACTTAGGGGTACCCATGTACCCAGTATGACCAAGGAGACCTAAGGAAGAATTCTCATAAGAAAGTGTTTAGAAAAGACTCCTGTTCCTTGCTAAAAGGTGAAAGAGGCAAACACACTTTCTCACTGCCCTCTCTTCTCTACCTTTGGACAAGTGATGTGTAGAGTTGTGGCAGCCATCTTTGGACCACGAGAATCACAGAGACAACAACTCAGAGTCCCAGAGTAGCAGCATTATCAAATCACCTACCTTCAGACTTTTCATCCTAAGAGTTCATTAAATATCGTTATTATTTAAACCACTGTTAGCTGAGTATGTGCCACCTCCAGCTGATATTATTCCTGTGACTATTCCCATATAGAAGACGAATGTGCAGAAGAGAACCCTTACATTGGTAATGAAGGCATTTTACTATGCTGTCTTTGATTTTCCCAGTGTCGGAGCACAACCCATCCCTTTATGATTCTTTCATGAGTCTCCTCCTTGCTGTAAAAAGGAAGAAAATTTTACCCTTTGCAACAGTATGGATGGACCCGGAGAACATTATGCTAAGTGAAATAAGCCAGAGAAAGACAAATACCATATGATCTCACTCATACATGGAATCTAATGAACAAACTGAACAAGAAAAATGGGGACAGACTCATAGATGGAGAGCAGGACAGCCGCAGGGGGAGGTTAGGGAGCGCAGGGTTTGAACAAAAGGAAAAAGGACTCATGGACGTGGACAACAGTGCGGTGATTGCAGCAGGGAGGGGAGTAGAAGGGGACTAAAAAATGTAAAAAATACAATAAAGGTTAAATCCAAGAAAAAAGAAAAAAATTGGTACGAGAGAGAAACATCGATTTGTTGTTCCACTTATTTATGCATTCATTGGTTGCCTCTTGTATGCGCCCTAATCAGGGATCAAACTAGCGGCCTTGCAATAAGGAGCTACTTGACCAGGGCCACATATCCTCCTTCTAGCTTATTAAAATGCCTTCATTTTCTAAAGTATCTGAACACACCAAAGAGGTTCATAACTTTCTTCGGGTTTTGAGGCTAAGGAATAAAGTTAACACTTAGGAAACTTCTATTCAGTTTCCTGCTCATCTTGGAGGTTAGCAAACTCCTAAACTCTGGTGGTAACTTACACTAACCTACATTTGCTCACAAGCACACCAGTGTGCCAACCCCGTAGATAAAAATGTGCTGTGTACAGATGGCTCATCCAAACAGAGCTCCTCTCTGATTGACATTGAAATTAATTACGTTCCAAGATCCTCAAGTGCACAGGCCCCTTACAAGACCCTGTTTGGGAACCAAGCAATGTGATCACATGGCCATAAGCTTTTGTAAAACTCATTAAGATATGTTAGCCACAGTCAGTTAAGACCTCTGACTCTTTCCTGTCTGCTTACCCTCTGTTATACTTGCCCTTCTGTAGGGTAGTGTTAGACCATGGGCTGTCTGGGAATTGGCTAAGAGGAAGTCGAGTTGAAGATACACAGAGTCTAGCTTAAGATGGTTATATTTATGTGGTCACTTTCACATCTAGTTAAGTTATTGCTAGCGATTCTGGTGCAGGAAAGGCTTCCAGCAATGCTTCCACTGCCTGCTTTGGCAATGCCAGAGGTCATATTGTGATACGAATGTGGCCTATTGCACTGGGCATTGGAAGTATGTTGGTATTGAAGGAGAAACAAGTTTTCAAAAGTATGAAGCCAGAGGTAGTCTGTTGAAAACTCTGCCAGTCTTCAGGTGTGTAAAATTATAAGCACGGGATTTGATTTTCACAGATACCTTGTCAAAACAGAAGTTCTGTGCTGCCAGGCATATACTCAATAAGCAACGTATGTGATTAGAAATCCATAATATAGTTTTTCTTCATGCAAATAACACAAAATAGAATTTACCAGATCCTGTGTTTGGGTCACAAACTAGTGCCAGTTCCTCATTGACTATGTATATTTTTTAATCATATATTTTATAATTTCAACATATTGGATCACATTACATCTGAAGAAAATCAGCAGTTTTAGATAAAATAGGATGAAAGATTAAGCATTAGTGGAACACAACAATCTAGGAAAAGAATCCAGTGACAAAAATCACTCTACACATTTATAAACATATCAATATATTAATATATAGTGTAAGAATAATGTCATTACATAATCAAGTAGCTTGATGCAATGCAGAGGTGTTTTTAAATACATTTTAATTACTCCTATGTATGACTTAATTTCAAAAAATATTTATTCAGAATTGTTAATCACCAAAATGCAAAAGAAATTAGAGAGGTAATATATTAGGACAAATAATATGATAGGACAAATCATTCATAAAAACATTGTGAAATTTTTCTGGATTTTTGATGTTTCTGGTATTAGCACTTTAAAATATGCAATTTATTGTAATTTTTTTCAATAGTAGTAAATATTGTTTTCATACCCAATTTTGTATTCCTAATTTTGCATTCTTTTTCTTAAGGAGTACCCCCCAAATGGTAGACTCTTCTACACAATGCAGAACACTTCTGCTGGTCAGGCGACGATTATGATCTATAACGGTTGTGGTACCATTTACCAGTTGGCCTGGATACCTTGGAAGTTCTTTTAACTTCAGGCTTGGAAAGGAGAAGAATATTCAGTGAGAAGAGCTGAAGCTGCTTTATAGCAGGTCCTATGGAGCGTCTACTGAGTGAATGTAACCTGGTGTTAAATAGAACACTTTTCACCTCAGTTTCTCCAGGGGCACTGATATTATAGCTCTGAGGTAGCGAAGTATATAGGACAGAAAGCCATAAAATTGTTTTTTACCAAAAAACTTGAGGTTCGGTTTCACAACTTCAGGACATTTATCTGGGGGCTTCCTCCACACTTCAAGAGTAAAAAAGATTTTAGGAAAATGATTTTAAATATATTTAAAGAAGCAGGATGAAAAGATTCTGGTGAGGACATTTTTTGGAGAAATCTGTGCTCAGACCTTCAAGTCCTATTTTCCCGTGAAGAAATAAAGATTGAGGGGGTGCCTGAACCCCTCCTCAAGCTTTGGGGAGGGTGTCTTCATCATGGCCACATGTAGTCACCTGGAGTTTGGGAGGCACAGTGAGCTGAGGGCTAACTTCTGCCCCAGACAATATGCAGGATAGGAGAGAAACCGCTAGGCTGTGTTGGGAGCTGTGGAGCCAAGGCAAGTAGCTGCTCTGTCTCGGAAATTACTTCACACCCGCCTCCCCATCTGGGAGCAGGACAACAGGCGTTTCTCCAGCCCAGAGCACACGGGATCAAGGATCTGCCATCCTGAGGCTATTTTAGGATCCACCTGAGAGAACCACTAGAAAGGGCAATGAGACGCCAACAGTGTGGGTTCGGTCCTCGGAGAAGGAGGGAGCAGCCAGCAGAGGAGGGGTGGTCAGTACGTCCCTGGAGTCCCAGCAGGAGGACCCCCAAAAGTGCCCTCTAGAGAATATCATCTTTCAACAAGAGCCTAACTCAGCCCCAGCCAAGTTACAGCAGGAACAACAGGAGTAAGAACATTCCCCGCCCCCATTTTCCCTCTCTCTACCTGTGTTCCAACCCTATGGGCAGGCCTAACGAGGAGACAGAAATAAAAAAGAAATGTGGGCCGACAGCCCACGGTGGTATGGCCTGAGAAAGGGAGATCTGACATGCAATAAAATTCAGGGTTTTCATTTTTTTTCCAGGGTTGAGTGTACTAATGTGTGTGTTAGGCTGTGTTTGTGACTTAAAATGACCATAGCCCAGATCACATATTACCTACGGGTCAGTCATATTTATCCAGGGCAGGAAAATATTATCGCACATTGAGTTTTATTACCTCCCACAAGTCAAATCTGCTCAATGCTTTTGTCACATTCAGTTTAGAGCAAGCAAACAAAAAGCAATAAATAACCTAAAGCTATTCTTATGGTATTGATTGAGCATCTTTTTTCTAATCCCTTTTTCACAGATCTTTACTGAAATGCCTATTCAGAAGTGGCCAACTTCATGCCTCTGCCTTGGTCTTAGTATAAATCGTTCATTTATTCAACAAATATTTATTGAGACCTGACGAGTTCAGCTTCCTAAATGCTAATTCCGTCATCCCATTCTCTTCCGGACCCTTCCGTTTCTCCCCTCTGCTCTCAGCAGTAAATTTGCAGGGATGAACACTCCCCTGGGGAGGAATATCAGTAGGGTAGAGCTTTAATTCGCCTTCACCTCCCTCTCTTTCTACACACTCACAGACAAGCCTCTGGGGAGGCGGAGCGTCCTTAGCTCCCTCTCCAGCCACTCTCCTCTTTGCCCTAAAAGCCACTGCGATGAATCTGAGGACTCATTTAATTTGCTCTCAGAAGAACTCCTATCTTTTGTCCACTGAAATCACTTGGATAAAGAGGAAATAGGATTATATTTCATTTAGATTCAACTTACATTTTCTTTCTTTTTTTTTTTTTAATTAAGCTATGAATATGATAGTCTCCGTTGGCACTGGCCCAGCGCTAATCGTTTTAGCTCAGATGGCTTCTCTAATGCTGTATCCTGGGGAAGGAAAGCTTATGGGGCTTTCACGACAGGTTATTTATCTCCAGGGGCTCGTTAGTATACCTCCTGCACCTGGGCTCACAGGACATTTGGAAGCCATTGGGGTCAAATCAGTTTGGTTGAGAAAGGGAGTATAGGGGTAGCAGTTATATAAGTCTGACCTGCACCCACCTTTTAGGGTATCTTTGTGGTCCACACATTTAGATGAACTATTCTAAGACATCATGCCTCTCCACTCTCTCCTCTGTGGTTTCCACTCTACTTTGCTTGCATAACATTACAATGAATTTTTTGAATTAAATATGATTATCCTATTGCAACTTGTATATCATATTGGAAATGCTAAAAATAGCTACTGGTGGTAAACATATTCAAAATACAGGTATTGGAGATAAGATTTAAACTTGTATTCTATGCTTTTAAAAAATTACTTCTTTATTCTTAGTGTTATGCTCAGGGCAACAGTTAGATGTTCTAAACACTGAGGATTTAAAAAATCGTGAAAGAGGCTCTGGTGAGGCATGGGGTGGGGGGCGGGGGCCTGACAATAATCTTTAGCAACTACCCCAAAGCCACCCAGGTAACATAATAAAGATGATAATAGTAAATGAAAAGTGTGAAATCTTATAAAAAGAGTGAAAGTTCTATCTTTATTGATCTAACACTGGTAATCCAAATACATATGCTTACTATGAAAATGCATATTTCCTGTCTTTAATACAAGATTTAGTCTCTTCGTCCATCAGAGTTTTTCATTTTAATAACATTTAATCCAACCTATCCAACATTTCTACATGTAGTCAAATATAAGAATGGTATTCATAAGATATTCTGTATTCTATTTTGCCTACTCAGTCTTCAAACTCCTACGTGTATTTTAATTTAGAGCATCTCTATTAGGTCACTAAACTTTCTACTAGAAATAGTTGTCCCTGGCTGGTGTGTCTCAGTGGATTGAGCACTGACCTGTGAACCAAAGGGTCGCCGGTTCGATTCCCAGTCAGGGCACATGCTTGGGTTGCCGGCCAGATCCCCAGTGGGGGTGTGCAAGAGGCAACCACACATTGATGTTTCTCTCCCTCTCTTTCTCCATCCCTTCCCCTCTGCCTACAAATAAATTAAAAATATTTTTAAAATAGAAATATTTGATCTGTATTCAGATTTCATGAAATTTATCATTGACAAAGCAGATTCACATACCCAAGTTGTTCCAATCATACTTAAAATTTTGCCAGTAACTAAGTTGAGCATCAGTTTTAAAATGAATATGTAAGTTAAAATCAAAAATTTAATTCTTTAGTCGCACTAGCCACATTTCCAAGGCATAGTCGCCGCAGTGAAAATGGCTACCCTATTAGCACAGCCAGTGCAGAAGTTCTTAAGGGGGTCAGTAGTGCCCCCTAGGGGACATTATGGAAATGTGTGGAAACATTTATTTTTCAGTACCTACTCAAAATGAATGAACACCACAGACATTTAATGGGTGGATGCCAAGGATGTGGACATCCTGCAATATAAAGGACACAACAAGAAATTGTCCCACACCTTCAAGCCTCACTTAGGCAAAACATCTGTTTATAATTATCTGCACCTAGAACCTGTGTTGGTTGGTTGGTTGGTGGGTGGGTTTATTGGTGGAAGTGGGGCACTTGGCTTAAATATACATTTGGGGGGGACGAAAAATGCATATAAATGAAGGGAGGTTTGTACTTTGGGTTTTGTTTTTGTTTTTGTTTTTTATTTTATTTTATGTTGGTATTAAACAAGAGAAATATCAAATTAGTCCCCCGGACTGAAATCGGTGGTTTAGCAGGGCCATACCCATTTCTGAGGCTCTCGGACGGGACCTGCTCCTTGTCACTCCCAGCTGCTGGTGGCAGCCAGCATTCCTTGGCTTGTGCCTGAATCAACCCGCTATCTGCCTCCGCGGTCCCACTGCCTTCTCCGCTTCCGTCTGTGTGAAATCTCCCTCTCTTCCCCTATCAGATTTTTAAAGCTGCTACAAGAGAAGCTTATGGCCCTATTAAAAGACCAGTGTGAGCACAATTAAATGAATTACAGGGTAAATGCTATAATGAGTTATTGTGTTTTCCTAATAAACCCTGCCCAGGGCAGACCAAATGTGTCCATTTTCTTCTGGTAAACAGCTATTGATTTGACCCCAAGAGATAATTCTTTCCCAAACATCCAGTCAGCCAGCACCAATGTCTTCATACTTTTAAGAGGGGTCCTCCTGTGGTTTGACTTCTGGCAGAGGTCCCGAAGAAGGCACCCCTCATATCCCTAGGGAGTCAGCTGCCGCTCCTTACTAACAGCCGTCCCAGGAGGCCTCGCCCAGAGCCACGAACGTCTGCCATATAGAGAAATGTGTCTGGGTACCAGTCAAGGCTTCCGGATTTTCTCCTATCGAGGACATAAAGAAGAAGGAGGATGAGGAGGAAGAGAAGTACTGGTCTCAAATGCATGCTTTGCAGGGCAGGTGGTTTTCCCATCCATTACCACTTTTGAAGCATTTTCTATATGCCAGCACAGAGCTGTGCACTGGACATGCTATGATAAACAAAATGGATATCTTTCTCGCTGATAAAATTGCCCTGGCATTTAAGTTTTCTTTTCTCTGCTTTACCGGGAGGACTGAACCAAGCCTTCTCTCTAGAAGCTGCCACCTGAAGATTAGTTCAGTATTATTGACATCTGCAGACAGCTGCCTGGTTACACATATTTCAGTGCCTAAGAAATAACATGCTTTCCCCATGTTTGTCTCTTATCCCAGCATTCTGTTTGCTGCCTTTCTGATACTTATAATCGAGGATGTTTTTAAAATTCGTTTCTTTGTTCATTACCTCACCTCTCACCTGTGTATAATCTCCATGAAAGCAAAGACCACTTAGTCTTGTTCCCAGCTGAATCCTCAGTTCCTAATCAGCCCCTTACAGATTCTAGGTGCTCAATATTTGTGGAATTAATAAATAAAAGGAAGGGAGGGAGGGAGGGAGGGAGGAAGGAAGGAAGGAAGGAAGGAAGGAAGGAAGGAAGGAAGGAAGGAAGGGAGGGAGGGAGGGAGGAAGGGAGGGAAGGGAGGGAGGGAGGGGGAAGTCAGAAAAGGTTACGCAAGGCCTGAAGAAAAATAGGAGCACCTAACTTCTGAAGGGCTTCACATACCCTTGAATACAGTTTATTTATAAAGGGATCATGGGTCTGGGGTGGCATCTTTGACTAGTGCCTCGAGACCCACAAGCAACTCTCCTGGACATTGTCTCAGAGTAAACACTGAAATGCATTGAGCCACGCTGCTGAAAGAGGTAATTAATATTTCTTGATGTCACTGAGTAGAGGAGAGAAAGAAGCACATGTCCTGGGCTCTGGGCAGCCAACTGTGTTGGTGATGTAGATGTGTCCTTGGAGATAAGCCACAAGGTTTTCGTGGCTCCAACAAAGTTTTGCTTTAATTAAGGCAAAAATTCTAGTGAAAATATTTCTTGATTTTACAAGATAACATTTCCATATATTTTTTCAAGTTAAGAGTTCACATAAACTGAAAGCAAGCCTGTTAAATTGACTAGGAAGGATGTGTGTAGGCCTGAGGTCATTGCAAGGAAATGCACATGATGGGGTAGATGCAATCCCTCAGAGCCATGTTCTAGGCCTGCGTTAAGAATTTCAGTTACCTGAAGTCATTTGTTTATTCCTGTTTCATGCATTTATTCGACATTTATTGAGCACATCGTATGCCTCCAGTAGACGCATGTTTTCAATAGAAAACATGGAGGACAAAGCCAAATCTCGCTGGTTGGAAAGGGACATGGTAGTAGCTGCCACTGAATGCCCTGGGAGCTTGATAGAGCTGTTGCACAGGCCAGGTGTGGGAGGCACAGAACGCATCACTCCTGCACCCAGGGAGCGGTGTTTCCAGCCAACCCCCTGTAGAAATAAGTGATTTTTGGTGCTATTAAAGGTACAAAAATGTTTTTTAAGCCTTACACAAGAAGATAGAGTGAGTGGGTCTTGCTGTTTCTGGTTAGCCACCATTTATATGAAAATGCTGATGAGGTCACTTCTTGGGTAATGCAGTACAAATGCAAACACTGAAAAGCAAACCAAATTGTAGCCACACTATGTGTAAGAGACTCTCAGGGCCAGTCTGCCATTCCTAGGTCTTGCTTGACGTGAATGCCAGAAATCATATTTCTCTGGGTTTCCAGTTTTCTAGCAGGTGCACGAGGTTCACCTGTGCATCATACTGGGACTTACTGCTCCATGCAGGCTAGCTTGTCAAGCAACAGCAACGTAGCTGTCCTGTCCCTCTGCTGACCCACTGGAATCGTGCCACTGGCATTAACTGACCAGCTGCTCTCTTACAATTCTACATGTGGATTGTAGCTCACATATGCCACAAAGCACTGAGAATCCCAACGTCCCCAAACTACTGGGCAAGTTTGTATGTATTTCTTGACTGGTTTCTATATAGTTTCTGAAAAAGAGTTGTTGATTCTCTGAGCTGGAATAACCTTTCTCCCCCAGAACACAAAGATTTCAGCAGCACCATTCATGACTAATGTTTGGATTGTAGCTCCCCTGCTAAGCTATGAAGTCAGGAAGATATGTATAATAAGCAGAATAATGTCCCCCTAAAGATGATGATGTTCTAATCCTGGAATCTATGACTATGATAGGCTACATGGAAAGGGGGGATTAAAATTGCAGATGGAACTAGTGTTGCTGGTTGGCTGTAGAGATGGGGAGATTTTCCTGGGCCATGCAGGTGGACCAGATGTAATCACAGGGGTCCCTATAATGAAAGACTGCAAGACAGTCAGAGTTGGAGAAGGAGGTAACAAGGGAAGGAGGGTTGAAGAGTTGTGATTGTTTCTCTTTCAAGATGGAAACAGCCATGAGCAGAGGAATGTCGGCAGCCCTCCAAAGCTGGAAAAGGCAAGGTAGCAGGCTCTCCCCCAGACCCTTCCGGAGGAGCGCAACCCTGCCATCCCTTGATTTTCTCCATCGAGACTCATTTTGAACTCTAACCTACAGAACTATAAGATAATACAGTTGTGTTACTGTAAGCCTCTATATTTGCGGTAATTTGTTACCACAGCCATAGGAAAAGAATACAATATGTTTGATTTATCTTTCCGTAAGTGCCTAACACACAGCCTTGCTTCCTGCAAGTATACAGTAAGCATCAATGTGTAAATATCAAAGGACTACAGTTTTACATCTACAGTTGATTGTAGTAAAATATATATAATATTTATTATTTTAACTATTGTAAGTGTACAGTTCAGTGGTACTGTATTAAAATTATCCACAGTGTTGTATAACCATTGGCACTATCTATAACCAGAAGTTTTTAATCATAACCACCCCCACACACAAAAGTCTCTACCCTCTAAACAATAACTTTCCCTTTTAGCCTACCCATGGCCCCTGGTAACCTCTGTTATACTTTGTCACTATGAATTTGCCTGTTCTAGGTAACTCATAACTAAATCACATAGCAAATGCCCTTCTGTGTCTGACCTATTACACTAAGCATGATGTTTTTATGGTTTATCCATGTTGTGGTATATATCAAAATCTGGTTCCTCTTTATGGCTGAGTAGTATTGCATTTTATATATATATATATATATATATATATATATATATATATATATATATATCTCACATTTTGTTTAGTCATTCATTTATTTGGATGCTTGGGCTGTTTCCGCCTTTTGGGTATAGTCAGTAATGCTGTAATGAACATCAGTGCACCAATATCTGTTCAAGTCCCTGCTTTCATTTCTTTGGGGTGTATCCCTAGAAGTGATATCGCTGGGTTATATGGTCGCACTATGGTCGACATTTTGAGAAACTACCCAAGTGTTTGCCACAGCAGCTGCGACACTTAACTTCCCACCAGCAATGCCTGAGGCTTCCAATTTCTCCCCGTACTCACCATTTACCTTCCATTTTTTCTTTTCATTTTTACAACACTATCACCATCCTGGCTATGGAGCAGCATCTCGTTGTGCTTTTGATTTTTATCTCCCTAATGACTAATGATGTTGAGCATCTTTTCATGGATTTATTGGCCATTTCTGTATCTTTTTTGGAGAAATGTCTGTTTGAGTCCTTTGCTCATTTTTTGAAGTGGAGTTATTTACTTTGCTGTTGTTGAGTTTTAGGTGCTCTTTTAATTTTTTTAATCTTTCAATTACAGTTGAATATGATATTACATTTCAGGTGTACAACACAATAATTAGACATTTATATAACTTACAAAGTCATCAACTCTATAAATCTAGTACTCATCTGACATTTATGTCTTCTTAATATATTCTGGTTATTAATCTCTTATCACATAAATGATTTGCAAATATTTTCTCCCATTCAATAGATTGTATTTTTGCTTTCCAGATAGCATCCTTTGATCCACAAATGTTCAATAAAGTTGATAAAATTTGTCAATTTTTTTCTCTTGTCACCTCTGTTCTTATAGTTGATCTCAAACTAGATGACTGGATTCTAACTGAAAATCTCACAAAAAGCATCCTAGGCTTCTTGACTTAGTTTCCCACTCTGCATCTATCATCATGTAAAGGACTGTCAAAGTAGCGGAATTTGTGTATAGCTAAGTGTTCTTTGACATGTGAAAATCTCAAAGTAGCTTTATTGACAATAGTCCAAAATTGTAAGCACAATCCAAATGTCCATCAATAGTAGCATGGATGAATAAACTGTGTAATACTGATAAAGTAGAATAAGAAAAAAAACAAAAAGTATATACTAAATACTTCTGTATCTAGTATATTAAAAGTTCTACTAAAGATATGAACATGGATCTCACTGAAATACTGATGAAGAAGGAGGCCAGACACAAAAGTGCACACAGTATATGGTTCCATTTATTATAAAGCTAGACAAGACAAGTCTATGGTGATAGAAGTGAGATTTAAGGTTACCTGGAGGGGGGTGTTAACTGGGAAGAGGTATGAAGGAGACAAGGAAACCTTCTGGAGCGTTGGAAATAACCTATTTCTTGATCTAGGTAGTGACTACATGGATGTGTGCATATAATTAATCAAGTTTACTAAAGATCTGTGCATTTTACTGTTTACATATTATACAAAAAAATTAAATATATTTGTAAAAATTTTCTAAATGAAATCTCTGGTTACCAGTAAAATTCACAGGGTTCCTGCTGGTCCATGATCTCGGTGGGTTTTCCCATCAGGAGATACATAGTCTGAACTATCTCTACAAAATGCTCCGCCTTCTTTGGGCAGCTTAAAAACAACAACTGATAAAACATCAGCAGCAAACAGAAGCTCCTCAAGACTGTCACAAACACTTGGAAATGTGCTTGTCACAGGAAGTTTCCTTGAGGACTAGATAAAAGACTAATAAATCATTAGCTTCTAGACTCCTGTAATACTCTTAAAATAAAAATAGGTGGCCTGGAAAAACTCAGCAAGCAATCAAGTGGGATGCTTTAAATGCCGCAGTAAGTGGAAACTATGGGCTTAATTAATGCTCGAAGATGTTGCTAAGATACTTGAGATACTAAGAAACAATTGAAAAGGATAATGTTCAGCAAAGCAGAAATTTTTCAAAACACAACTGTAAGTTGAAGCATGTGTCATGTTATCACAGACTCACGTGCAATTGAGAAGGCAAGAAGCGACAGTACTTGGCTGCAATTTGTTCACATTCTGTTCTTCTCAGCAAAGTATCTGAAGATGTGGAAACAACTCTTAATGCATGATTTTTTAAGAAATCAAATTTTTAGAGATCATCTGGAGGAGGGCCTAGCTGGCTAGAAATACCAGTCATCCTCCACCTGGGTCAAGGAGCTGGAATGTGGTGCACCCCTGACTGTAAGTGTGAGGTTATCAGGGAATGTGGGGTGAGTACATGACACTGGACAGGGCTATCACGCCTCAAAAGACTAGGCTATTATTCAAAATTAGATTTATGCAATAGCCTATTGAAAACAAGATGAGATATATGTACAGTAATGATGGGGGTATGAGACTGAATATTTTGTGCCATTCGTCTTGAAACAAGATGGAAAATAAATGACTAAATAAAAACACAGTGGGGGAAAACATAAGGCCTTCTAACTTTATTTTTTTAAGATTTTTATTTACTTTATTTTTAAACAGAGGGGAAGGGAGGGAGAAAGAGAGGGAAACATCAATGTGAGGTTGCCTCTCGCATGCACCCCACTGGGAACCTGGCCTGCAACCCAGGCATGTGCCCCAACCGGGGAATTGAACCGGCAACCCCTTGTTTCACAGGCCGATGCTGAGTCCACTGAGCTATACCAGCCAGGGTGAAGCCTTCTAACTTAAAAAAAAAAAATGATCTGGCAACATGTGTTATCTCAAAAGTTTTCAAGATACTGGAATGCATTAACAGAATCATGACAAAGAAAGGTGCATGGTATTCGAGGGCTAAAAGGAATCCTCTGTGAGTTTATTATTGTCTATATCATGCTTTACTCACTGAATATTAAGGAGAGTTTTCTTTTTTTTAGACAGGTTAATTTGTAAAGGAATTTGGAATTCAACTTCTTTTAAGCATGTACTGTGTGATAGGAATGGAAGCCCTTAAGCAATGTGACATGTTTCAGGAAACATGTCACAAATATACAAATTTCAGGAAAGCTCCCTCATCCCCTCTCCTTAAAAGGAACTATTAAATAATTAGAGGTTAACGTTATTTTGGAAATAAATCACAGGAGTTAACTGACATATATCTTCACGTATATAACGCCCAGGCCTATAATAATGGGATCCGATTAGGCGCTAACATCATCAATAGGGATCAAAAGAGAACGGAGCTTAAATATTAAGACATTCCCATGTGTTGTCTAATTTTGGATTACACAGTGTAGCAAAAGTTATAGCGTCTCTCTCAAAAGATCTTTAAAACAGGACGGGCCCCTCCTGTTCCTGACAAATTAGGCATTATATATATTTTTTGGAGTCAAAGACGTCAATGATTTCAAGCGCCTTACACAATGAGAGCTGTTTCTTCAAAATGCTCACACAACCAACAGATGGCAGAATTGCTATGTTGTTCTTCTATGGCCAAATACAAGTCTCTACATAGACCAGAATAAATACTGTTTTAAAGATTAGTATTTCCCTAGGAATCAGGATATCTTACACATTTACACTGAATCTGTCTCAGGCTTACTTTTCTCATCTGTGAAGCTGGAATAAAAATTAATAGTGCCTACCCCTTGGGTGTGTTTTGAAGATTAAATGAGATCATCTGTGTAGTGTGCTTAGCATGGTTCATGGTATGTTCAAACAAATGTTAGTTTTATTAAGAATTGGGCTCTGCGATGGGGGGTCCAGCTGGACCACTTCACCCTGGCTGACGGGGCTGCAAAAGTGCAAAATGAGGCTTTTGCCTAAATACCGATCTTCACTTTGAAATCCACACATTTTCAGACACCTTAAACCTGAACCTAGAAGTTGGAGTCAAGAGAAAGGGCATCTGAGCTTCATGGTCCTTTGGCCCCGCTGTGGTTCGGCGAGGCACTCAGGGGCAGTGCCTTCCACTTTGAGTTCTGACGACAGATCCTTTCCAACATGCAGCAAATGGACCTCCTCTAAGACACACCTACTTTATGTTTCCTTAGAAACACCTGACTATCCCTGGAAGTCCCTGCCTAACAAGAATAGAGGCTTACTGAGGCAGCCTTGCGCTGACCTTTATCATCCCGACACCAAGCATAGCATGTGGGTCTCTGGTGCAACCTTCTTCAAGGAAGACAGGGCACTGCCAACGGCCCTAACCAGCTTTCTCCAAGCTCAGGCAACCATGCCTGTGCTTCTCCATTTGAGGCAGGGAAAAATTGACTAACTGACTACTTACTAAAAAGAAAATCCTGAAGTTCACTAAATCACAGTTTATGATTACAACAACTGCCTTTGTATGCAGCACACTTTTACAAAGGTGGCATTTACCATTCAAAAACCATGACGAAATAGCTAATTTTGCCTGTGATGTTGTCACTGGATTATTGCAAGAGCAAATTGAATTCCAAATTGTTTATAAAAAGATATCTATATTGACAGCATGCGAAGCTGATTTTGTATTATAAAACTCCCCTCAATTAGAATAGTAGAGAAAACCTGGGTCAAAATCACTAATATATATTTGTAGAATAAAAGTACAAAATGTGTAAAATGTTTTTTGTGAAATGTTTTAATTACTTGTAGGTAAAATACACATAATTAGCAAAACATTTTTAATAAACTGAGACTTATTCAATGAAAAGGCTATAGTTTATAATAGCTGTGTGTCATAATCATACATATCTAGAGTATCAGATATATAAGAAGTAATTGCTAATTCCCAAGTAAACTGCATGTTGATAAATATAATATTTTAATCCCTCATTTGAAAATGTAACAAAGGCATGAATCTAGCAAGTTAGTCTTTGAAAATGCTCAGAAGAAATCATCAACAGTTTTTAATTCTGTAAAACGTGTTTGAACTATCACAATTTACCAAGCATTTGCCCCTGTTTGTATAAGGTATACAGGGCAGCTCATTTAGTCCTAACTCTCCTGTAAGATATATTTTATCTCACACACACACACACACACACACACACACACACACACACACACACTTCCAAGAAAGCAGTGGCTAAATACCAAATCCTAGCCTTCTAACTTTAAATTTGCAGTTTTAAAGAAAAATTTCTATATTATGAAATCAAACCAGGAAGGACAGTGTACATTGTCTACTTGAAATCCTCCTCTTAATAATGTGATATATTGTAGCAAGCAGAAAAATAGAGGACTTACACAGACAATCAGAACCCTTCCATTTCATCCTTTACTTGTCCCTAACCTTCTGAGGAGCTTCGGGAGGCACAAATGCACAGAAGACAGTGCTGAGCCAAGGGCAACTTCAATAGGAACTTGGGCTTTGGCCTCTGCACTTCACCATCGGGCAAGGCTACACCAGGTAAAGTGGCCCAGAGTCCAGAAATAAAGTCAGTCACACAGCCTATATGACCCTCCTGTCTAGGTACCACCTGAGTCTCATTCCCTGCTCGTCTCGGCACTTCATGGGAAGACAAGACCAATCCAATGACAGTCAGACTTAATGACAAAGAAGAGGAAAGGTTGCATGTGTATCAGTGCCCGGGGCAAAGCCACTCTGAGCAGTCAGCTAGCCCTGGACCTCAGGTGAACTCAGTTCTGCCCTCTGACCCACCCAGGCAGATGGGAAAGAGTGAGAAGAAGAAAGAGAGACTGAAATGAAGCAGTCAGACCTTCTTCTTCCTCCTTCTTTCTCCACAAAAATAAAAATAAAAATAAAACATCCCAAAAGACAGAAGTCTTATTTAAGCTCCACCTCCAGTACCCCACTCCTTGGAAAGCATGGCTCAGGGATACCCCTGGATCCTGGATGCCGGGTCACCTGGGATAGGCCTCAGATGTGCATAGAGCATCAGGAGCTTCCTTAGCCCGCAAGCCACCGTGTTTTATTTTCTATTTCTGATGTAGAAATTTTAGAACTTAATGATATAATTCAACATAAAATAATAAGTGATGGGGGTAATTAAGCACCCTTGGAAATTCTCCCCACCTAGTGGAGAAGTGCCACATTGTCTCTTCATCTTACCCTTATAAGCACATAATCCTGGTTTCTGAATGCATTTATAATGCAAAACCTTCAAAGGGTGACGTGTAAGTTCCACCTCCTTCACTTTTATAACAGGGGAAGATTATTCCCAGGAAGGGATTTTGAAGATGTGAACACTAAGTGAGCAGTGTTATTATATGTATGTAAAATGGGAAAGTCTCCAGTATTTGGGAATGGATGCAGTGGACCAGAGCTGGTTTTAATTATGTAGCAGTGATTGGTTACAGTAAAACTCAAACTGGAAAATTGCCTCAGAGCTAGAGTAAAAACTTCATAGGATTTTGGAGTTGGCAGAGACCAAAGTGATCATTTTGCTCAATGGCATCCTGAATTTTGTTTAATTCAGTCAACCCATATTCAAGGAACATCTATTATTTGCTGGGAGCTCAAGTACAAAAACTCTTTTTTAATATTAAAAAGGTCACAGTCTTCCATGTGACAGTAATTATAATCTAAGCTTTAGGAAAGAAAAGTGCCTAATGGGATGAAATTAACTACAAATGTACTAAAACATTAAATGTTGCATTGTAATTATTACAACAGCACCTAAATTTGGAAATTAGTAGTATGCATATCGAGGTCATATTATATGTTCCATTGACAAAAAAAGCTTGATTCACAAACGTTTCCTAAAATTTCTTGTAATCATACCACAGTTCCACCCGAGCATAAAGTCACTGGACTAGTCCCCATGTGTTCATTTTATAGACCAGGAAAGCTGAGGTCTTCAGAGGTTATAAGTAACTTACGTCTGGTCTAATAACTAGTTAGTAGTAGAGATGGAATCTGTTCTCTTACTATGTCATGTGACCTCTGTTTGGTTGCTGTCTATTCACATAGGCAACAGAGAATGCAAGCTGTCCCTCATGATTTACTCTCCCCTTTTTGCACCCCACAGGTCTGAGCAAGGTACACAGGCAACCAGACTGAAACGACATTTCCCAACCCCTCTTGCAGATAAGCATGTCCAGGTGACTTCAACCAATGGGACGTAAGCAATGGGACGGGAATTGATGTGTGCAATTTCCAGGCCACATTCTTATATGGACAGACTTACCTTTCCACATTCTATCTTTTTCACACTCTGAGCCTGCTTTGACCATGCAGATGAACTCAGAGCCTTAGCGACAAATGCATTAAGTAGAAGACACCTTAGTTCCTGCATGACCTTGAAAAACAAGGCCACCCTGCACTGACCCATTCCCTTGTGGCCTGATATCTGAAAGAGGGAGGGGTTTCTCCCTGTCTAAGCTACTATATTTTGGGATCTCTTTGTTTCAGAAGTTTAGACTAAACCTAACAAAAATAACATAATATATTCAGATAAAAGGCTGTAGGGAGAGAAGATATTAAATTATGCTCTGGAAAATAGAACTGATCTTGGGTGGCTACAGAAGTAAACTAACCTCTGACCGTCGTAGGCAGCCCCCTGGTATTTATACCCCTGTTAGTCCCCTCCCACATTGTGTCGGGGTTTGTCTTTGACCAACAAAATACAACAGAAGTGATGGTGGCTTCTGAGACTAGGCCATAAAAATATTGCTGATTCTGCCTTTTTCTCTCTCTCTCTCAGATTACCCACTCTTACTTGGAGAAAGGTGCCATGACATGAAACCATTCTGGCAGCCCTGTAGTAAAGGAACTGAGCCCTCCAGTCAGTAGCCAACAAGCAACCGAAGTGGTTACAGAAATAGATCCTCCAGCCTCAGTTAGACCTCCAGCTAACAGCAGCCCTAAAAGACATCTCGTGTGCCCCATGAGATAGCCTGAGACAGAACCACCTAGCTGAGTCACTCCCAGTTCCTGACCTATGGAAACTGTGAGATAATAAATGTTTGTTGTTTTGAGCCACTAAATTTTGGGTTCATTTGTTATGCAGAAACAGATAACTAATACACTTGTTGGATATGTTTGGTACACACATCCCAGGTTTGGTAGGTACTATAACATGCTAGAAATATTGGCCTGTCTCCCCTGGTGAATAGGTCAATTCCATGGAAAATTTGGTTAAACTCCCTAGTTTTCTATAGGATTAGAGGTAATCATGCCTATAGATGCAGCTCTTCTTAATAAATTTTGGATGTGATTTCAGGGGCTGAGGGTGGAGATACGTAATCTCACCAAGTATTACCCAAGACCTCGGGTAAAAGAAGCAATTGGCATCGTGTTATACTACTGGTTAGCATTTTGATTTCTCTTGCTATTTAGGTGAAATGAATCTGTAAATGTAGTCTCCTATTAATCATTTAAATATTTATCCCATACATTGAGACCAATGCCTGGTACAGTTTATAGAAATAATTATAATATTTATGGACTCCTCCCTCTTCTTCATCCATCATCCAGTCATTTTGTCCTGTGGAGACTAATTCCTGAGTGTTCTCAGAGTCCCTCCCACTGTCTGAGACCCAGGTTTTCCTGGTGGGGTCTCAGGGGAGGTGTTACCATATTCTTTTGTAGAGGGGGGGACTTTCATATGGGGGACTCAAAGAACTCTTAAGCTGAACAAACCTCTTCCTGAAATAGTCACTGTAATTTCCAAACTGCAAATATGAACACATTTTAATTAGGAACTGTGCTAAAAACTCCAGGACCCAAGAAGGTCCATCAAGACAGAGAAATGGGCTGACCTGGAAACCAGCCTTCCCAGTGATCAGTTACTCATCCCCCAGATAGCCCGTGAATGTCCGCTATGTGCCAGCCAGGGCACTGTGAAGAGGACAGGCTCGGTTCTGCGTTTGGGGCTTCTGCAGTCTAACAATCAGAGCTGCTTCCCACTCCTTCCAGAGCCCCTCAGCCTCTCCTTGCCCCTCCACCCCAAGCTGGGGTCATTTAAATGTGTCCTTGGATGTGGCGCTTGGACTGGCATCCACCTGATGCCTGAGAAATTTAAAAGTCAGGAGCCTAAGTCTGCTTGTGGCAACACTAGAAGGTGCAGTTCGGGAAGTGCATTAATTCCACTGGCAGGTCGACCGTGCACGATTACCATGAAACAAAAGTGCAGATACTGGGAGGGTGTGACTTGACCTGGAATATCCTTAAGGGGACTTGGTCCCAAAGGGCCATTCTTAAAGGGCCTCCCAAGGGAAAAAGTTTAACCCCCAAGAATAGAGGCTGAAGGGAGAGTGTCAAGGAGCCAGTTAGTGAGTGGACCACGGAATCAGGGCAGTACAAGCGCAAGTGCATGAGTCCTAGTCAGTAGAGCCTTTCTGACCCCCTTGTCTCTACTTGCCCCCCTAATCCGGTGGGGATCAGAAGCTGCACTAGGTGGAAGGAGAGACCAACATTGTAAAGAGACAGGAAGCCACCCACATTCCACTTTCCTACTGTAAGCTTCCCGCACGCAATGGGCCAACTTTGAATGAGTCACGGTTTTTATTATTTTTCTGGGCTAGGCACAATTAACTACTAAACTGAGACTGTCCTGAGATCTCAAGTAACCAGATCACTTCTCATGATCTGTGAGTGAGCAGAGAAGCCATGGGCCCGCGAGGGTTTTCATCCAGAGGCAACTGACCCCTCAGGGATGTTTATGGGGGTAATCGTGAAGGGAAAAGTAAGTTTGCTTTCTGATTGGGCTCTCCAATTCCTACTTTTTCAATTACATCCTGAATGAGAGGTACAAGGTGTCTCTTAGTTTGGACCTAAGACGAGAATACAGGAGGGAGAGCACCGACAGGGCCTCGGGCTGTGAAGAAACTTGAAGGGTTAAAACAGCAGCAAAAGGGGGTGTGAAGAGCAAATAAGGAGGGAGAGTAGCAATTGAGGGCAAAGTGGACTTTCTGAAATACTCTTATGAGAGCTAGAATAGTCTGGGGTGGCGTCCAGATCAGGATCACGGTCATAGGGAGTGGCGTCTGGGTTAAAGTGAGTAAGAGACTAAATTGGTGATGGGGAACTAAGGAAGCTGGGGGCTGGGCCGTCCTTGAGACATGAATCCCACCCAAGATGACAGCAGGACATGAGGCAGAGAGAAGGGCTCAAATACAGTCATCAGTGAG
The DNA here is from genome assembly GCA_004026545.1 of Mormoops blainvillei. Taxonomy (NCBI): domain Eukaryota; kingdom Metazoa; phylum Chordata; class Mammalia; order Chiroptera; family Mormoopidae; genus Mormoops; species Mormoops blainvillei. Next base: position 55,963 of record PVJD01010156.1, read on the forward strand.
TGGGGAAGAACAGATCAAGAAGTCTACATCAGCCTCAGACAAACACGGCTCTAC